>APFE031278102.1:93243-125376 GCA_000404065.3 Pinus taeda | reverse complement strand
ATTTATGTAATGTAAAGGAGGTTGCCCCCTCGAAGAGGCTGAATTCTAAGGCGTTGATCTATCTTTTCTATCTTTTCTTGAGCTGGTTTCATAACATAATCTTTAGCCAGGTGTCCAAAATTGTTACATTTGTAATATTCAACATCATATCTCAAACGATCAAATATGTTGATATTCTGCTGAGTTCCAGAATATCCATTTCTGAAAGATCTCTTGGAACTATATTCATTCCAAACACACATGTGACATTCTATAGTTCTATGTCCAAATCTTCCACATGAATAACAATGAGCATAAAAGATAGGTTGATACCCATGAGGAAATCTTCTTTGAGGAATTGTCTTCCATGGTTCTTCCTGCGAGTCTTGATCTCTTGATTTAGCTGGGAGGTCTGCCTACTTAGTAGATTTTTCATATCCATCTTCTTTTGTTGTCATAGAAGTACTTGAATCCTTTCTGGATTTTTCTTTGTAACCAAGACTAGTCTTGTCATTGCACGATCATTGATTGTTGATGATTTCTTCCAATGCCTTTGAGTTGTTGGCATAGTTTTGAAGAGTTTTTCCATTTTTTACTTCCTTGTTTCTTTCCTTTAATTCTTTCCTCAACGATTCTTCAATTTGTTTGTATTCTTCAACCTTGATTTTAAGATTTAGGACTTGTTTCCTTTATGTCTTTAATTCGTCTTCATGAGTGTTGACGTGCTTCTTCTCAGCCTTGAGCTCTTCGATAACCCTGATCACTTCATTTTGAAATTAAACCTCATTCATCTCTTATTCTTCGTCTCCTTCTCCATCATATGCCTCTTGCTTATTGTGCTTGGCCATAAACAATACTATTCCATTGATTTCTTCTTTATTATCACTATCTTCATAAAATGAGGAGTTATCTTCTTTGGAGAAGAGACTTTTCTTAAACCATTTCTTCTTGCCTTTCTTATTGAACTTCCTAGGACCTTTCTTTCCTTTCGTAATAGCCTCATTTTTGTGAGGACACTTGGCTGCAAAATTCCCAATCTCACTACAATTAAAACATATTAATAGAAGTTTACCTTTGAATTTCCCCATACTTGTTCTCATTTTTTGCATGAAGTAAGAAAATTCTTTATCTTAAAATTATTCTTCATCTTCTTCCTTTTCTTCATCCTTACAGCTGCAAGTTTTCACTTTCGGAATCTTCTTGTCCTTACTAATCTTCTTGGATGTGGAAAATGTTGTTTCTAAGTGAGATGTGCCATCCTCTTCTTCAATCCTCAGTTCATATGGCGTAAGAATTCCATGCAATTCATCTATGCTGAGATTGGTCAAATCCGATCTATCTTCCAAGGAAACCTTTGGGTTGAATCTTGTTGGCAAGGTCCTGAGGATCTTTTAGACAACAAATTTTGTGTCGACAAGTTCTCCCAAACCTTCCAATATATTTTTTGTTTCATCAACAAGCTGAAATCTTGCAACAATATTTTCATCTTCCTTCATTTTGAGTAGCTCAATTTTTTCCCTGTAAATTTGAAGCTTTGCTTCTTTCACCTTTGAGTCACCTGCATATATATTCTCAAGCTTTCCCCATACCTCTTCCAAGACAGATACCTTTGGGTTGAATCTTTCTAGCAAGGTTCTGAGGATCTTTCATAAAACAATTTTTGTGTCGACAGGTTCTCCCAAAACTTCCAATGTATTTGTTCTTTCATCAACAAGCTAAAAGTATGCAACAATATTTTCATCTTCCTTCATTTTGACTAGCTCAATTTTTTCCCTGTAAATTTGAAGCTTTCCTTCTTTCACTTTTGAGTCACCTGCATATATATTCTCAAGCTTGCCCCATACCTATTTAGCAGTTTTGCAACTCAATAGATTAAGATAAACAGATTCGATAAGATCACTGATAGTAAGAGCTTTAGCCTTTGCATCATGTACCATATTTTTCTTACCTTGTTCATTTGGGGTCGGTGTGAAGCCCTTTTCAATGATTTCCCATACTTCATATCCTTGTGTCATCCAATGAACATGCATTCTTCCACTCCAAAGTGCATAGTTATTTCCATTGAACAAAGGAACTCTATTCTTAGTATATTCCATTATCTCCTTCCAGTTGTTATATTGTTATTGAAGGAACCAAGCTCTAATACCAATTGTTGGAAATACTGAGAGGGTGGGTGAATCAGTATTCCTTAGCAATTAGCACTTTCAAATCTTTTCATAGCACTAGTTAAACTTCAATTATTATTAATTTTTATCCATTAACAAAAGTAAACAATAGAACACAATAGGCACAAGAATTTTAGGTGGAAAACCCCCACCGGGTCAAAAACCACCAAACGTTTTTCTAATAAATTCTTTATTCTTCAACCCCAACTAAAATGAAAGTTACAATTTCCTATAATTATAGAAAAGCATTCTTCTCCATCTCCCACTGGAAGGACGCCCCAACGCCCTGGTTTCTTCAGTAGTCAACTAAATGGATACCCCAACATCCTAGATCAACCTACCACCTTGAAGTGTTCACAGGATCCAACCTGTAGGCAACTTCATGCACCTGCCTAGCACCTCCCTGCCACCCTATAATGACCAGAATTGAGACAAGAGTGTGGACACCTGTACCCAAGACAATGATCCACAATACAATATTATTTACAATGGCTTTCTTGTACTTGACCAATCACCCAATCACACTATGACCTGCAACCTAACCATGACATCATCCAACAATGGCTCCTATACCTCCCAACAATGCCTATTCATCTCTAGGCAGATTGACTCTTCTACAATAGTGACTCTTTTACAATTTTACAATGATGATATTTTACAATACTGGCTCTTGACAAGAACTAACGCTTGACTTGACACAGCTTCTTGGATCACTTGCAGTTGATGAGGTACTATCATGCTTGCTTCAAGTAATGGTAATTTAGTGTTGCACATCCTTCTAGCATGTGTCCAAGTTGTCCTAAATTGTCCCCCTTCGTGCACATGCATTAATGACAAGATCCAGACCAATACACAAACAGAATAATTACACTATCCTACAAAACATATGTCAAAGAAAAATTCAAAATTTAAAATGTAAGCATTCATTGAACGTACCTTGTTCTAGTAGACTTACCATTGACTATGGATGTGTGGTCCTTGCTAGCTGCAGTGATCTTTTGAATGCATATTGTGACACTACCATACAACTATTGCAATCCTATCGTCTAACATAAACAATCCCTATAGACACAACTTAACATAATCAGACTGTAAAACCACCAATATTTAGCTACCCTTCCACAACTCTCTCACCACAAGTAGCTATCACACCTTTGTTGAAGCAATCTTGTAGTAATGAAGGCTTGACTGGTGATGTCCTTGTAAGAATGAGACTTTGTTTAGGTGAAACCAATCTTCCTTTGTTGTCCAGTATTCAATATTTTCACTTGTATTTATGGGATTGTACCCCTTTAGATTTCACTGTCTAGTCCTTGACGTCACTTTCTCGACTACCACAGTTCTAATACAAGTATGTTGCTTCCCTTCGTGGCTCTGTCTTGTGACAGTCCTTTACTTCTTCGTTATGAAGATGAGGAGATACAGTTCATCTAAGACTTCTTCCTTGTTGAGTACTCAGAGATACCTAAGTTTTGTTCCAAGGATCTGTTGAAGCCTCAAAAATCGGTGCTTCAACATGGGGGAAAACCACCCAATTTGGACCTTGGTTGGCAGCACCTTTTCCGTTTTGAGTAGTGGCTCTAACTAGGAATAATGGGACCAGTTTCCCAATCTACTTAATGATTGTGATAATGAGGTGATATGTGATGTTTTGAAGTAATGTCTGAGCTAAAAGTAATATAATCTAAACTAACAATCAAATGCATTTTATCTTAATTTAAACACTATCTCATTATAACTATACTGGGATTAAATTTATGTATGCGATCTACAATCATGTCTGAAAGAAATCAATAATAAATATCATTCAATTACAATGAGAAATGAATTCGTTTTAACAATAATCATTTCGTATAAAAATTTAGTCGAAATGATTGTGAAAGATATATCGCATAAGGAATTATTCATATATTTAGCATAAAATATAGATCATCATCATACAGAAGTGCAATAATGGCAATCAAGATTCAGACTTTCATACATAAACAATTCAAAAAGAAATCATTGCTTAATATATAAGCAAAAAGGATTGCGAGATAGAAGTACCATTTATAATACGTCATACTCATGTGTTTCAGCAATATTCATCTATCTTCAATCCATTCAACACCATCTAAGAGTACAAAAGTGCAATTTCAAGAGAAGATGCTAAATCAGATAAAAATAAATCATGTTCCATTAATTTCAGCGGAACTTCCTCAAAGGGACAAAAGTGCATGTTTTAAAGACTATTTCTGATAAAAAATTTGGACCCTTCTCTAAATGCACGAGAGAGGTTTAAATACTTAAACTATAAAACCAAAAATAGATTATTACAAAAAAAGTTGAGGAGGTTTAAATGAACTGCCTCAAATTATGCAAAAATAAAATCAAAATAGAAATGAATATGCTGACTAACTATCCTACATTTGATCCTTCAAATCGCAAATGTCCATCATGGGCTTGAGCTATGTTGTTTGGCCGACTTCAGCTTTCAACTGTCTAGCGAATACAGCATCGGCGAGTGTTGGAACCATTTTCTCCGTAGAAGTGGTTAGGCATCACAGTATCATCCATTGGTTGTGAGGTTTTACCAAATGTTGCCAATATGCTTCCCAGTTTAACCTGATCATTTGCATTATTAATTCTGCTTTTTCTTCTATTGCCTATTTCCACTGTAGTTCAAGTTATTTTGCATTAAGAAGAAAACCTGGAATGGATTCTGCCACAAGGTTAGCGCTATGTAAGTTTTCATTGAACTTTTCTATGACATTGTTTGATGTTTTTGTCACGTCTGTTGTTGCCTTTTCTGCTTCTTTAAGCCGAGAATCCCAGCTCGCAAATAGGATTTATTTATGTGATTCTTCTAGTTTAGGCAAGTCGGATTTTCTCCCATCTTCTATATTCTGCCAGGTGATGAAATCGAAGACCTTTTTAAAGATCTCATCATATTCAAGTCTCATCTCCATGACTTGACTTGTCAATTTGTCGCTTGTTTCGCAATAAGATTTCCATTATGAAATCTTCTGGCACAACAATTATGTTTGGTACATCAGCTAGGAGTTAAGCCCGAGTGCTTCGATAACAAACTGATTAATTTTTTGATCATCTTTGTTTAGATTAGTTATTGCCTGTATTTGTGCTTCCTTCTCGGCTAAGTTGGTTTGATGTTCTATTTGTATCTTCTCAAATTCTCCTTGTAGCTTAGCTAACTGTATCTCTGCCTGTTGGTCAGAATTTGCTTGTTGTAATTGTTGCTCCAGCGACACAATTTTATCTTCCTTTTATCTAAGAAACATTTGTATTTTTGTTGCTTTTTCCACTGTCATTGTAGCGTAAGCACTTGGAAACTGTGAGAGTCTAGAAAGATTGGCAGATGGGTCAACGGGTGAGTCTTTCCAAAGAATATCCATTGGTTCATTTTCAGGGGTAAGAGTAGTTGTAGAGTCCAACTTACTTTTCTTTCTTTGTCTTTTCACCACAGCCTTATGTTGTGGGCTATAAAACACATCTAGAGGGGTAATTTCTTCAATTCTCAAAACTATTTCGAAGGTGGGGGTAACAGGGATGTGTTCTACATCTTGTGTATTTACAGTCCCTTCTACTCTAATTTCCTGAGTTGTTTTCTGTTGTGGATTTTGCAACTCTAGCATTTTTTCCTTTGCGTTGAGACTTTACCAGGGATTTTATTGGATGTGTATAGGTGGCATGGATTTCAGCTTGCTTGTTGACTGAAGTTTCTTCAGCTATCTTCTGTGTAGATTGGGCTATATCCTTTACCGACTCCATGCTTCTGCTTTTCCCATTTTGCGATGACTTCTGTGATTCCCTGTTAGATTTCTCTTAGGATTCTGCTCCAGAATTAGTTTTAGAATTTTCTTTGGAGTCACCTTCTATACTCACACTGGGAGTAGGCTCCCTTATTGGTTCAATCAACAATTGGTCCAATGGGACCTTTGCTAACCTCCTTTCTCTGTAACTGTAAAAGTTTTCTAGATCTTCATGGTCAAAAAGTAATTGTGCCATATGCTTCACCTCTGTGAAGTTGTTTTTCTGCAAAAAGATGTCATCAAAGGCATCTTCCTCATTACTGAATACTTTTATTTTCACCAAAATGGTGAAATTTTCGACAATGACGAACAGGTCATATTGCCTTCCCGGGAATTTAGGTAATCACAAAGATAGCATGTTCTCTGCTTCTCTAAATGCATGCCCTAGGTCATGTAATGCAAATGCTCCACATTGTAAGGGAAATGTAGGCTAGATGGCCTTTTTTATTCCTTTAATGTCTTGCTCATCCCTCCCTCACTAGCTGTTTGATAGGGTATCTCTCTAGCATCAATTTGTCTAGAACATATTATGGGAGGACATGGGTGATGCTGCCAAAAACCCTGATATATGTAAATGTTTCCTCCCCAAACCATCTGGCCACCAGGAGGATATCTACTTCAGCTTCTTGGGAAAACTTGGGGCATCTCGATTATAAAGCCACTTGTGAATAAGGAGCATAACTCCATGACAAATCTTGAAAAAATGTGGTTGAAGGTTGGATTCCCACATGTTCTTATGGTATATGTGAATGGGAAGTGGATTTCAAACAGTCCATTTCCATCCCATGATAGGGAATTTCGAACTAAAACAAATTGCATACATTACATAGGCGCTCATAAAAAATGGAGGGTAAACCCTTGAAGCAACACTTCTTTTGCTTCTATACTTGATTAATGTTTTTGTTAAATTGTCAAACAAAATTTGTGCCCAATTCATTACATTTGCATTAACAATTGCATCTATTAATCAAAACCACTCTGGGGGAGAACTTAGTACTATTAGCTCTGCCAAATAGTCTACATAACATGGCCACTACAAAACTATGAAGGGGATAAATAGACAAAGTAGTGTACATACTGTTTTTGTCTTTCTTGATTTTTTCCTCATTATTTGACCAGGCCCGAGTGTAGTCTATTGGATCATTGTTCTCTTTGGAAAATTTCTTAATGAACTGCCAGTTGTAGATGACTTGTGGCTCTAGTAGGTGGTACATAAGCCGTAGGTTGTCTGGGATAAAAGATCCCATAACCTCTTGGCTTCTTGTCTTGAATTCTCTGCCTGAGATGTCAACTTCATCAATAACCCCCATTTAACCATGTCGGTATAAGGGATTATCTTCGGGCGCGCAGTCTATGCAATGCAAAAATGAGCATGTTGTCTCTAACATGGAAGCAGCTGAGGAATCACGTCTGTCAACTGTAATATCCGTTTCTAAGATCCTAAATTGTTCTTCCTCCAGTATATTATACATTGCCTCCCATGTAGAGGTTCCTCCCTCTCTGTTGCATATAGTATTTGCAAATAGAGGAGTCATATTTGACTTCTCGAAGGCGACTCCCTTTCCTTTCTTCGCCATTTTTTTCAACAATTTTCTCTGCGGATTTTCCCTAAAAGTGAAGAACAATAGCTATCAGATACACAAATATGATAATGAATGTAAAATGAACTAATACAGATAACTTGTAAAGGTGATAAAAGGAGTTTTAATCGAACGCACGTAAGTTATCTCTTACTAAATGCCCACTAATGCTTCGTTATCCCTTAGCTTTAATGCTCATAAATGTTTGTATCGTAAAATGGGAAGAAAGCTTCTAGGGTGGTGAGCCTTTGAACTCCGATGATGGCGATTATGCGATTTGTGAAGCAATATCACAAATCGCAATATCGCAGATCGCAATATCATAGATGGCAATATTGCATATCGCAATATTGTAGATCGCAATATCGCATTTTGCCTTTTCGCCTTTCTTACCTCCTGTTGTATTTCTGCGAGATGCGAGATGTGAACCACTCGTTAATCATTTCAAAACATAGCTACCTGTTAGGTTTATCTATGTAAAAGACCCTTTTTAATGAGTGGCGGACCTAAAACATTTGCTTATGATATATTTAAGGAGTGGATCCAGGTCTTAATCGCATTTCGCAATATCGGCTGGTGATAAGTTTGTGGTGTTTGTTTGAATGCCCGAAATGTGATGCAATAAAGGTTATAACACCATCGCAATTTCGCATCTTGCATGTTTTGAAATAACCTTTTTAAGGCGGGTCCTTTATGAATGGCAACATGCAAGGCGAGACTAAGCCTAAAAAGCTTAAGGACTTAGTTTATGTCGGATTTATGATAGTTTCGAGCATAGAGTCCTTATTTAATCATTTGACTTGATTTTGGAGGGTTAGAAAGGTCTTTTGGTGGTGCTTAATCATGCCATATGTCGGTAGGTAAGCATTTAGTAGTTTTTCTTAAAAAGGGGGGGTTTGATTGATATCTTTGCTTTATTCCAAAAATAAAAGAAATGCCTAAATGCTAAGTTTTTTTTTTTGGATAGATTTTTTTTAAAGGGTCTCCATTTATTAATGTAATATTAACTTATATCATTAATAAATGGGGGGTTGTTGAATAGCACAACAAAACCAAAGCCCAAGATGTGTTGTATATAAGGGTTGAAGCATAATTTGTTGAGCATCAGTTAGATGTGTGATCAAGGATTTTATTTAATATTCAAATCTAGAATATGTAAAATCAGGAATGCAAATATTGGTAGGTTCATAGTACGAGATAACAGAAAAAATGGAAATGTATATATACAAGATCAATCAAACATTGAAAAATGTTATGTTGGAAAATTAGATGAAATCTAGTTGTGGCATAGAATATTGGGACATATTGGTTTTGAAAAGTTGGTGAAGATCATAAGAACACAAATTTTTTGAGATATGCTTAGTATTTTTATACCTTAAGATGAAGTTTTCAAATCATGTAAACTTGGGAACCAAACTATAGTCTTCTTCAAAGCAAAAGAATATTCAACATCTCAACCATTGAAAATTATTCATGCAGATCGTTGTGGACCAACCAGGACATCCACTCTAAATGGTGAGAGATATTTTATTCTATTTGTTGATGATACAAGAATGACATGGGTTAGCTTTCATAAACATAAATCTGAAGCATTTGAAAATTTTAAGAATTTAAAATCTCTTGTTTAAAATAAAATGGAATTGAGGATTAAATTCTTAACAAAAAATAGAGGGGGAGAATTTACCTCCCATGGATTCAATCAGTTCTATGAACATCATGGAATTATAAGAAACTTCACTATCACAAGAACACCTCAACAAAGTTATCTGGCCAGAAGAAAAAATAGAACAGTTCAAGATGGCAAGAACTCTTATTTTTTAGGCTCAACTTCTAGATCAATTTTGGAGAAAAGCAATAAATACAACCGTGTATAATTTGAAGAGGGTTAAAATCAGAACTAAAAGCTCTAAAAACCCTTATGAGCTATGGAATGGAGGACCAATCACTGCTAAATATTTCAAAACATTTGGAAGAAAATGTTGCATAAAGGTAAATGAAGAAAAACTTTGGAAATTTGAAGCCATAGTCGATGAAGGTATCATTATAGGACATGCCTATCAAAGCACGGGTTACATATGTTAGAACAAAAGAACACACGAAGTTATTGAGAGTATTGATGTGAAATTAGATTAATCACTTCTGCATAATGAATTTCTTCCTTAGGCTTAGCCTAACCCTAATATATTTCAATAATCCCCATCGGAGGAACAAGAAGATGAAGAATTTGAATAATTTCACAGAGTAGAACATGAACCTTTGAATGAAAAGACTCCATTCATGTATGTATAGAAAAATCATCTAAATGATTAGATTTTTGGAAGAAAAAAAAATGCAAGTGTGCAAACAAGGACAAAACTTGTAGATACATCATCTTAAGATAACATAGCATTTTTTTACTAATAGAACCACAAAATTTTTCTCAATCCAACAAGGATGAGTATTAGGTCAAAGTTGTGGATGAAAAAATGAACTAGATTGAAAATAATTAGACTTGGGAATATGTCCCAAGACTAAAGGATGAAAATATAATTGATAACAAATTGGTGTACAAAAACAAGCTTGATGAAAATGGATAGGTGGTAAGAAAGAAAGCAAGACTTGTGTGCAAACGTTATGTATAGGTAGAAGGCATTGACTTTGATGAAACAGTTTCTCTTGTGGCTCATCTGCAAGCCATCATAATGTTCTTGTATTTTGTGTGTTTCAAAGGGTTCAAATTATATCAAATGGATGTAAATTAAACATTCCTAAATGGAGAATTCAAGGAATAAGTTTATGTGGAATAGCCAGGAGGATTTTAGTTAATTGAAGACAAAGATTTTGTATGTAAAATAAAGAAGAAATTGTATGGTCTGAAGCAAGATCCTAGGGCATGGTACTCTATATTGTATAGTTATGTTCATTAACAAGGTTTCAACAGAGGCTCAGTTGATAGCAATCTCTAGATTAAGACTGAAGAAGGTAACCTTTTAATCATTGTTGTCTATGTGGATGATATATGTAGCACAACCCCTTACCTAATTAAAGGTGGTTACTATGCTAACCAAATACTCAAAGTGTAGTTATGAGAATGGGGTAAAAGTTCCCCCTCCCACCCCCCTTTTTTCTTCTTTTAAAGCCTGGGAAGATTTCTGGTGGAGAATATTCCCTTGAATTATCCTGAAATCTTGTAAGTTACTAGATGGATTTTCTAGAGTTTGCAGTGGACAACATCATAAATCAACCTAGATCTACTTACATCCTCTCAAGGGAGTCTTTAGTTGACCTCATATGCCCAAAAAATATAGTAGGCACTAGTTTTCTCCCTAAAACCTAATATTGAGTTCTTATTTTATGTTTTAGGGTTAAGTTAGGGTTTACAACAACTTTACATAAGTTTTCACCATAAATAAGCTAGATGTCTTGGTAATTGTGCATATATTTGATCTAAAATTACTCTTATCACCATATATTTTCTTGTTGATTTCGTTTACAACCCTATTAGGGCTAGACATCCTAATAATTAGAACTATTATATGCATCTTAATGTTCAAATATAGCTAACTTGATAAACCCTAGTTTAACTCATTGTTTAACCCTATTTTTGCCTGAGATTACTTGTTTTAAGGGATAAATTTATTGTTACTATTAAAACTTGTTTTACTAGTATAATTTATCAATTTTATGTGAGTTTTGCAATAGCCAATGTCTTTTTATTATTTTTTAGTTTTTGGGAATCCTCTTGTACCAAGTGTTGACTTGCTAAGCCTTCTAAGTTTCCCTATATCCTCATCATCCAAACTTGGAAATGGCGGTCAATAATAACCTTGATTATTACATTTTATTGGTAAGTTTGTAGCTGCATAGGCACCCTTATACTTCATTTTCTTGCTTTAAGGAACCATGGATGCTATTAAGGAGTTCTCCCTTATGTAGGATCCATCCTTCATTAAAGTGAGATAAGTTTTTGCCTTAGCGATAGTGGTATCATTTCCCTACTCCACTAGCCTTAGCACCTTTTGAAGGCTTTTCACTGAGGTACTAAACTTTGTGATAGTAGTCCCATTTACCTATTTTGGTCATTTTTGGACATTGACAATTTTTTTATCTTTCTTTCCACATGTGCAATATAAAAACACTAGTTTGGGATTAAATTCAAAAGAAAAAGTTGTACTATGTCATCAATGTGTTAAGTTGTTTTTCCAAGATGTTCAAACTCTACCCATTTATGGTAATTGCTTTCATGAGAGTGGATATGTTAGGAAAAATACTTAGAGGCGGGGGGGTATATCATTATTTTTAATTCATTTTAACTTTTAATTTCACATTCAGAATTATGTACACTATTTTTATTCATGCAACTTGTATGTGTATGCGACTTCAATGAAATAAAATCATGTATATCCATTTTACTTATTTTTCATACTCTCCATCAGATGTTTAACTTTACCATTGCATTATTAATTCATCAATCATTCAGTATTCAGTAAAGGGAAGATAAATCACAACACATAAGAAACACAACAACACATAAGAACAATGGTATTTTAGGTGAAAAACCAATGTGGGAGAAAACCATTGTTCTTGTCATCTCTATCTTCTTTCTTATTATATAAATAAATCTTAATTATATTTTATACTGGTGCGGACTCTTACCAGCATGTAGGCACCCACCTAAAGGAGGTTACAACCTCCACTCATTCTCCAACACCCACTGGAAGCGAGCTACAACCACCCAATCTCGTTTACTGACTCCTACTAGAAGGTAGCTCCTGCCCCCTCATTGAAGGCTATAAACCTCAGCATCTTGTGGACCATGTTTCATAATATTTCATACTGGATCCACCTAACTCAAACACACATCAGAACATGTAGGCCACCTTTCAACGAATTTTCACATTGGAACCACACCCAATAATATGCTCAATACCAATCTGAAACCATTCAGAGAATAATGTTAAAATCAACCAATCATTGATTAATCACATTGTCATCAACACAAAACTAATGTGTAGTCACTACAAACCCTTATCAGATTTACTTTAGAATATATACATGACTATTCTAAAGCATACTCGCGTATAGACGTGCTTCCTATGTATAACACTTGCGTAAATATATTAAATCACTAAATCAAACCTGCGTTGCAAACACAACACTTGTCAAACCCATATCTCTACGCACATACTATCAAAAGCTACAGATCTCAGCAAATATATATTCAGATCATAGTTCCACCATAGTCACATAGCTTGCATTGTTAGCCACTTAAATAAGGAAATCAATCATATATTCAATATATCTTTAGATATTTCAAATTTGAGCCTTCTCCTTGCTCCCTGGTGCACCCCTATTCCAAATCATATCACACATGAATAGTCTTTCAAATAGACACCTAACTCCTTGATCTCCTTCTCTCTATATAGCTTTTTCCTTTGTCAATACGACAGGAAAACCCTAGGTAATATTTTTAGTATTTGTTGACAGGATCAAATAAATGTTGACAACATGATACTATGGGAAATTACCATGGTAATGCCCCCTGGTATCCATTTTTCCATGGTTTGAATTATGTATGCAACTTTTGTTCACATAATTTGCGTATGTACGTGACTCTTCTTCACAAGGGTCATGTATACTTTTCAATCTTCACAATTTCCATCATCTCTTAAGTGAAACTTGTAACAAGGATGCCAACAAACTTCCTCAATTTTGCAATGCTTGTACAAATATTCTTGTCATTTGCATTACTTCCATAATCATCGTTTTATAACCAAGTTGACATCAAGGACATATTTGTTGAATTGATATAACCAATTTGACATCAAGGACAAATGATATATCATGTGATTTACGCCGAAAAATCTCTCATAAAAAAGGACATATTTGTCAAGCATATTTCCATCAAGGACAACACATTAGCCATAATTCCAATAATCTCCCCCTTTGGATTTTATGGAAACCACCTGCAAACACCAAGTATTATCTCCCCCTTTGACATTAAGGGAAAAGGGTTGAACTAGGATTAATGAAGTACTTCCCTTTGTAGAGCTCAATACTATAAGTCTAATCTACTAATATCAACCATGAAATCTGCATACTGGCCATGCTCCCCCTGAGCATATGCTCGAACTTTTGAAGATACAAATACAATACTTTTTGACTCAAGTGCATGATTATCCATAACTTCTCCTATAACCAATGAATCAACATAATGGGGTTACATATTGGACCCAAATTTTACATCAATCACCCAAAATAATGAGGTTTGTATACATAACATGGCTTTATCCCAATAGCCTATACACAATTGAATTTTATAATGATTACAACATGGTTCTTTTCATGAACTTTACATCAAGAGACATACATGACATCTCTAACCATGAACAATAATATCAACGATGAAGTATCTTTTGTAGCAAAACCATGATAATCATCAGCGACCATCATGCATGATATAGGCATCTACAACATAAGCATCTGATAGCAACAACATAAATGACATAATGACAGCAATATGTAAATCCTCATCATTGAGAAGAAATTGAGAAAATAAGACAGTGCAGCATCATCATCTGACCAAATATGCAATGTATCTAAGCAATACCAAGCAATTGTAGCAAGAACAAAAGATTGTGCAATAAGGCCTTGTTAGAAACTAATCTTCTTGACTTCATGTCATCAAGGTTCACATACTTTCTCCACATGTAGGAAGACCCACAGTCCTCAAGCAACAAAATCATATCAATATCTTGGACCACAACACCATAGGAAACATATACATATCCTTTCCATGCACAAACAATTTATGTGAAAACTAAGAGTACCTCCAACATCACTAGCCATTAAGTAAAACAGATCATCAGCGTATTAATTTCCATCTATAGTATAACATACATATTTTCTACATCATGTGCATGTCAAGGAGTGATTTATACAATAACAACAATAATAAAGCATCGTCCATAACTTCAACACATGCAACCCAAGTATCATTGATAACTCGTGACATAGTGTTAGATCTAAGACTTTTGTGATCCATAATGTAGACATAAGTCTTCCAGATTAATCACGTAGATAGGATTAGGTTGACGTTTCGAACCAACTAATGTGGTTCATTCTCAGGACATAGTGTCAACAACACATATATTTTCCTATAGTGAGTAATGAAATAAGACTGATGATAGCAATAGAAACCATGAAATCATCATAGACATTGTCATGTAACTCAAGAGTCCATAATGCCAACAATGAACCATTAGAAGCATGGAAGATGCTCCCCTTGAACCTATGCCAATTATTCATCATCAAAATTGATCTCATTATATCCTTCTTATCAAAAATAAATGCACCAAACAACCATATCAATAGCAACATAATATTTTGATTCATCTCATAAAATCATGAACCAATACTCTATCATGCATTCCTGTGTAGGATATGAACATCCTCAAAAGACTGTTGCAAACCAATTTTTAGAACTACAAAGCCAATAATGGATTGATGGAAAATTTTGAGAAGTTCCCCCTGAATATGTGCTTCTCCTTTATCATTACTCAGAAGTATATGTGATTGTCTAAGTCAAGAACCATGTATATAAGTGACTTTCCTTCATTATAAACACAGAAAAAATGTAAAATGTTGAGTTTTCATAGCCACAACCCCCCCTGAACATGCCATATCTAATTTTGATCACATTCAATTCATCAGATGCAACACCAATAATATCATAACAACATAGGGAATAATCATCAATATAGATGGGCATAGGTCCCCCTGAGATCATACACCATTGATCCTGTGGACAGGATAGTCATCACCAAGTTATCATTTGATCCACATGCACTTCTATAGTCCTTTCAAAAATAAGCATTACATATAATGGACCGCAATAGGAACAATCCTTCCTTAATCTGAATCCTAAGAGGAGGAACTTGACTTCTTATTCCTGCCTAGAGTTTTCTTTAGAACATACAGTTTGTCTACATTTATGCATCCATTTGTTATAACCTCTCCAGTATCTTCTTCTATAACTTTCAATTTAGTTTATGAAAACACAAGTATATGTCCTTTATTAGCTATTTGGCCTACACTTAAAATGTTTTTCTTTAGACCTTGAACTAATAAAGCATCAATGGATTTTGTATGTTTATCAAGTTTGGCTCTACCTTTTCCTAGAACTTTTCTTGGTGCACTATTTCCAAGAATAAATTTTCCATATTTGTTTTTCTTGAGAGACACGAACTTCTTCTTATCTCTAGACAAGTGATGAGAGCATTTGTTGTCTATGTACCATTCATATTCTTCTTCAAATGCACATAAAGAAAGGCCACACCTTACGTGCTATTCTTCCTTCTGCTCAATAGTAGGAGTGTTAGTGGATACATCTTTCTCGGGTATTTTGGTAACAATATTCTTGTCTGGTTGCTTGCTTTGGAGGGAATCTGCTTGTTGTCTTATTTACTTATTCCTATATTATTTTGCCACGTGTCCAAACTTATTTCATGTATAACACCTCACATCACTAGAGAAGAGAGAAATGATAATATTTCTACTTCAAATTTCTCTTAACTTTGTGACCAAATATATTGCATGAAAAATAATAACCTTGAAAGAAACTTGAGGACTTGGGAGTTGATGATCTTCTTGTGGAGTAATTATTTTATTGAGGTCTAAACAATATTCTTCTGCAATTAGTTGCAATGTGTCCATATTTATGACAAATAAAACATTCAATATCATTGTTCAAAGGAGAGAATGGATTGTTACTTCTAATATCAGGATTAATTGATATCTTTTGAAAGTTCACTTCCTTGGTTGCTAGTTTTGTTTATTCTTAATTATTTACCTAGTTTTTCAGTGTTTTCTTTGTTATCCTCAGAGTTGCATGCACAAGCATGTGAACTAGATTCTACTTTAATAGATTCATGAAATCTAATGCATGATTTGGTGAATGGGGATCTTTGATAGTTAAGAAGATTATCCAATTTCGTGGTACAATCCTAAAATTTCAAATGCTTCCCTTTTTCTGCTAATTTACCTTTTAGAATGATTACCTCAACTTCTAGTCTTTGACACTCATTTTCTTTTTTCACATGTTGCTTCCTCATTCCTTCTTTAATACTTCTTCCTTCTACCAGTTGTGTTCTTAATTTGATAATCTCTTCCTTAAGTTCATTCTCTCTCTCTTCAAATACTTGGATTAGCTCTTCGATATGTTTGTTTGAATTTTAAAGATCTGGTCTTAGAGAGACAATCTCAACTTTAAGTCCTTCAATATATTGTTTAGATTCGGCTTCAATATTTACCAATTTATCATGATCCTTTTTCTCATATGCCTGCAACTTATTCTCAATATTTTGAATCCTTTTCAAAGTAGAAGTAAGTTTTCTTTTAAGATTAAGAACTTCTAACCTTTCTTCTTCTGACTCAAGAACTCCATCTAATTTTTCATGGTCACTCTCATATTTTCCTTTAGATTCATTTAATGTTGCAAAAATAAGATTACATGTTGGTTTTTCTGATGAGAGAACTTTTGGAAATATGTTGTCATTGATGTCAATAGTTGGAAACAGGTGACCCAAGTGTCAAAGAGATGCCTTAAAAGAACAGTTTCCAATACAAGAAGAAGAAGCAAGAGCAGCATGGATGAGTATGGTGTAGAGACTTGGGAGCTAGTTCTAGAGCAGTAGGTCACCTCAAATGCAAATGAAACCCATCTAGATGGAAATAGATTAGAAAAATATTTCTAGTGATATGCAAAAGTTTGAAAATGGCCTCCTGGTTTGATAGATAGAGCTAGTCAAAGTTGAAGGACCCCAAGTCAAAGTTTGTAAAGTTAGAAGTTGGTTGGAGGAGAATTTGGTGCATGGATAAGTTTGGCATACATCCAAACTTAGTGGAGAAATCTAGTTGAACATGCATAAATAGGAGGGGATAAATGTGGTTGACAACACTGCAATGGGGAAATATTTTTATTGGTTGATTGGTAGATCCCACCTTCCACACCAGCCCGTTGGAGGAATCTCAGCTAATATACCCCAGTGTAAACTTAAGGATCTCTTAAAAGAACTACCAATATGACGCTTGATGGGATGGTGTGGTATGATGGCAGTAGCAGGTTACTAGTCAATGGAGGTCACAATTATACATCTCATCTCGACACTACTACCTCAATATTTTTTAACGAGTGCACATAGAATGGAATGGGCTAAGTGCCCACACAAGATTCCATTCATCTCAAAGGACCATGGGTGCAAAGGTTTTTCCAAAGAAATTGAGCCCCCGGAGGCCCAAAAAAGCAAAGTGCCTGAAGGCTTAAGTGAAGGTCATGAGACCTGGTTATATGGTGGAAAAATAGTCAGCGCCATCACAAAAGGGGCTAAAGGAAAAATTCGACGGAATTAGCATGTTTGGTAGAAATTTTCTTTAATAAAACAAAATAGCCATGAACCTATTTGGCAGCAATGGCATATTAAAAAGGATTTAGGCCATAACCACAAGCACGAATGAATGAGTCGAAAACTATTAAGTTGGTAGTGTTTTTAATAAAGCCTTTGGGCTTTGATTGAACAAGTTGGCCTAGAGGAAAATTCGCAGTTTAGTGGCACAAATAGAATCTAAGCCCTAGTTAACTACAGATAAAAATAGAAAAAATACAGCTAAATTCTGCAAAATACCATATTAGCCAAAATAAGCAGAAAAACTTAGTTTAACTTATAGAAAAGGATGGTTGAAGTCAGAGTACTTGGTGAACAAGTTTAAAAGACTAAAATAAATATTACAAAGGAAAAAAATAAGGATTCATGTAGCAATATAGGAAAATCAAAGAGGCAAAAAATATCAAGCAAAAAATATTTATAAGTAGGCTTGAGCAAATAGGTTATGACAAGATTTTTTGTGGATAATTGTGTGTGAGGTGAAGTTGTTGGTGTTCTCATTAATCAAAGAATGCTCAAGGTGTTGGTGATTAAGGAGGAAATTGTTTTATTTTGAAGGCAAAGTTGGAATTCATGGCTATAGTATGAAAATGGATGAAATGTGAACCAATGAGTGTCAAGAAAGTTGTAGGTTGCAATTCAGGGGTTGGTGTGACTTCTACTGGGTGTTGGTAAATAGTCAGAGGTTGTAGCTGATAAATTGGGGAGTTGAAGCTTCCTATTAGTTGCATCCAGAGAATTTTAACAAGTTGTAGCTTGCCTTGTGAAGCAATTAAAGAGCAGTTTTAAGTTTTTTTTTGCTCCTTGTGTGTTCCATTGTGATTTTTGATATTGTTTATTGTCATTATTATTTCAAATAATTGTTGAAAAGTACTCTATGGTATCCTTGTGTTCTAACACAAGCAAAATAAAAAATTTAAAGTGGTAAAATTCCCACAATATTAATTCATCCCCCCTCTCGGTATTATCCTGGTTTCCAATAATTGGTATCAGAGCCTAGTTACTTCATATCAGTTTAACAACTGGAAGAAATATAAAGGATTGTGGCGAACCAGGAGGGAGGATTTACCAACAGGGCACCTATGTTCAATGGAAAAAATTATTCGTTTTAGAAAGTGAGGATGAAGACCTACATTCAATCACTTAAAGTTGTTGTGTGGGATGTTGTGGAAGATGAATATCAAAATCCTCCAACAGTGATTATGAAAGATCAAAATATGGAGTTCACATGAAATTCTAAAGCCATGAATGCTTTACTTATTGACCTACCTAAACCAGAGGGTGTCAAAGTAATGGACTGCACATATGCCTAATTTATTTGGGAAAAGATGAGTATTTTATATGAAGGAGACAACAAGGTAAAGAAATTTAAACTCCAAGGGTATAGGATTCAATTTGATTCATTGAGTGTGCATGATGATGAAGATATTGCAAAGTAATTTTTAAGGGTTTATGAAGTTGTGAACACCATAAGAGGGCTTGATGAGAAGCTATATGAAGCTATAGTAGTTCAAAAAGTGTTAATATTTCTTCTTGAAAGGTTTAATCCCAAGGTGTCATCCATTGAAGAAATGAACAATCTGAACTCTCTCACTCCAGATCAATTATTTTGTATACTCACTACCTATGAGATGAGGATTTATAAAGGAAAGTCTACATCTAAATAATCAACCTTCAAAGGATAAAACAAGTGTAAAGAATAGCATGATGACTCATGTTATGAATCAAATGAATAAGAATCCAACTTTTGAGGAAGATCAAGTGAGGATCAGGCAAGTATAAAGGTAAGCTAACCTTTAAGTGTTTTAATTGTGGCAAATTTAGTCGCTATGCATCAAAGTGTCCTCAGAAGAAGAAGAAAATATTATGATCCTAAAGAAGGATTCAAGAGAGTTCAAAAGTATAAAAATAAGGCTAAGAAGAGGGGGTTTTATGTTCAAGAAGAGAGCTCCTGAGAAAGTGAACTTATCCAATCTTCAGATGAGGACAAATATTGTGAGAGTCCAAAGGAATTCATGTTGATGGCTATAAAAAATATGCAAGTCGAGGCTATTAATTTTGATGATGAAGAGGGAGAAGTAGATCTTGAAGGAGAATTAGTAAGTGCAGTTGAGGAAATAGAGAGGCTATGGAAGAAAAACAAATCCCATAAGGTGAATTTAATAAAATAAAAAGTTCAAGCTATTGAGCCATTCCTCTTGCAAGTAGAATAAGGTAAGAAGATTCAATATTCACTGAACTAGAAACTAAATGAAAAATTTTAAGCATGTAAAGGGATAGAAGGAGAAATCATACTACTAAAGAAGGAGTTGGAGAAGGCCAAAACACAACTTAGTTTCAATCGGAAGAGAGTCTCCAAAGATCGATTTGTTCTAGGCTTTGAAGTTGATTCCTACGCAATAAGAGAACCAAAAGGAAATAAAGAAAGTACCTTTATTCCAGCAGTAAACAAAGGATCTGCATAGTAGAAAAAGGGAGATATGCAACCCAAAAATCAAACTAAGAAATATCATCAAAACAAAAGAAAAAGGTTGGCCAAGAAAATTGAATTGCTAAAATTTCATCCCAACGTAGAAGGAATCCTTCCGGGTATAATGATATCTTCCCAGGCTAATATTTCACATGCACAAATTATGGCCACATAGCAGAAAATTATGGAGTCAATATGTCCTACATGCAGCTCAAATCTAGAAAAAAATTTCAACAAAGGAAAAGCAGACCCCTATGTAATAATTATTTTTCTCCTCTAAGCTATCTGTTACAATGTTTTAAATGTCAAAATTTTGGGCATATAGTAGCCAAATGTAGACTTAAGGAGAAGATGAAATAATTAATTATCAATCAAATTGAACAAAATCACAAAGTCTAGAAAGAAAATGAGAAAACATAGCAATGTGATACTGCTTTGTGTGCTCAAAATGAAGGGAGTTATTGGTATTTGGATAGTGGTTGTTCTAGGAACATGTTAGAAGATAGAAGTAAGTTTTTACATGGAAACAAGTTGACAAATGTAATGTGACTTTTGGCAATAATGCACCAGGAAAAAAATATTGCAAAAGGAGTGGTCACTCTGTCGAATGGAAAAGGTAAAGACAATAATGGTCTATATGTTTATGGGTTGAATCATAACCTTCTTAATGTATCTCATATGTGTGATCAAGGCTATGATGTGATCTTTAAAGCCAAAAAATTTCAAATCAAGCCTATTGGCACAGGCGAGACAGTTGTTGAAGCTATGAGAACAGATAATAATATCTATGTACTCAAAGAGAAAGCAGAGAGGTGTTTCTTATCAAATATTGATGAAAGATAGTTATGGCATAGGAGACTTAGACATCTGAAATTTGATCAAATATTCAAGTTGAGCAATAAGAATATTATTAACGATTTACCTTGGCTTTCAAAATCATAGAATATTATTTGCAAATCCTACCAATTGGGAAAGAAAGCTTGTGTTCCATTCAATACAAAGGAGAACTCGTCATAAAAGCCATTGTAGTTGGTGCACTTGGATCTGTGTGGACAATCTAGAATACAGTCACCCATAGGTAAATTATATTTTATGCTAATAATTGATGATTTCATCAAGATCATGTGGGTTCCCTTCCTTAAGAAAAATATGAAGCTTTTCAGAAATTTAAAGTGTTCAAAGCCAAGGCTAAGAATGAAACAAATGGAAAAATAAAAATCATAAGGTATGAAAATGGAGGTGAGTTTAGTTCAAAAGAATTTGATGAATTTTACTAGAATAATGGAAACAAAAGGCAATTTACAATAGCAACGACTCCTCAGCAAAATGGCGGAGCAAAAAGAGGAAATAGACCAATTAAGCAATTAGTCTGAGCCATGATGAACGAAAAGAAGGTTCAACAAAAATTTTAGGTAGAGGCCATTCTATACAATAATAGTTATTCTCAATAAAGGACATTTTAGACCAAATAGTGACAAAACTCCCTATGAGTTTTGGCATGGCGGACCTGCAACAGTTAATAACTTCAGTGTTTTGGTAGTAGATGTTATATCAAGAAAAATGATGAGAAGTTGGGCAAGTTGGATGCATTGAGAAGATGAAGTCATTTTTGTTGTATATTCATATGATAGAAAAGGGCACATATGTTATAACAAGAACACCAAGAGGATCTTTTACTGTGTTGATGCCAAGGTAGATGAATAAATTGAACAAGAAGAGAAAAAGCTAGTAAAATGCAACAATAATGAACCATTTAGCATTGGAGAGGAGTATGTTGAGACACATGCAGAAGAAGATGATGAAGAGTCCTCCAGTCCTTAAGCCAAAAAGCCCTCAAGGTATGTACAAAAACACCACCCAATTAATCATATTGTTGTAGAATTAAATTATGGTGTGCAGATAAGAAGGAAGTTTCTTAATTCCCTTATGTAAGCACATGTTTCCCTACTGTCCATGGAGGAACCAAAGGATGTTGTACAAGTCAGTCAAGACGAACATTTGTTAAAATTTATGAATGAAGAATTAGACCAAATAGAGAAAAAATAGACTTGGGAACTTTTTCCGAGACATGCTAATAAGAATGTCATTAGGATAAAGTGGGTTTTCATAAATAAATTGGATGATCATGGAGAAGTTATGGATGTCAAATTTGCTTTTCTCAATGGATAACTATAGGAGGAAGTCTACATAGATCAGCTAGATGGTTTTTAGTTGACAGAGAAATCGGATTATATTTGTAGACTGTAGAAGGCCTTGTATGGTCTCAAGCAAGCCCCTAGAGCAAGGTATTCCAAGATACATGGCTACATGCTCAAGTGTGGATTCAAAAGAGGTGTAGCTAACAACAACTTATATGTCAAAGCAAAGGATGGAAAACTTATAGTGGTGGTTGCATATGTTGATGATATTATCTTTTTCAGTGATTCAAATTTGTTGACTAGTGAATTTGTAGTTGATATGAAGGTTGAGTTTGAGATTTCCATGCTTTGAGAGATATTTTATTTTCTTGGATTGCATATTTCACAGACTCCCAAAGGAATTTTTATCTCTCAAAGTAAATATATCAAAGAAATGATGAGGAAATTTTGCATGGAAGAATGCTCTTTAGTAAGCACTCTAATGGTGACAAGTTACAAGCTTAGTAAGACTGATGAGTCGCCAAGAGTGGACCAAACTTTATATTGATCTATTATTAGCAACCTCTTATATTTGATAGTTTCAAGACTAGACATTATGAAGGTTGTTGCTATAGTTGGAATACTCCAAGTAGCTCCTAGAAAAATCCATCTACTAGTAGCCAAGAGGATTCTTCAATATCTCGCAGCAACACTGGATTATGGACTTTGGTACCCCAGAGGTAAAGACTTTTCCTTAACTATTTATAATGATTTTGAATGGGCAAGTAATGTAGATGATTGAAAACCACAAGTGGTGGTGCTTTATTTCTTGGAGAATGTTTAGTTGCATGGTTGAGCAAGAAGCAAGCATACATTTTCTTATCTACAACTAAATAAAAGTACATTGCAGCAACCTCTTGTTGCACTCAACTATTGTGGATGAAGCAAACATTATAGGATGTACAAGTGTTCTATGATCATCCCAATCCCATTATTTGTGACAACACAAGTGCGATAAGCATGTCAAAGAATCTAGTTTTTCACTCTAAGACAAAGCATATTCCAATTAAGTATAATTTCTTGAGAGAAAAAGTTTTTGATCAGACTGTGAATTCGGAGTATCTCACAACAAAAGAGTAGGTTGTTGATATCTTCACCAAGCCACTTTCTAGAAAACAATTTGAGTACTTGAGGCAAATATTGGGAGTTTTTCATCTTGCCTCCCTTCAATAGATCTTCCTTCAAGAGGAAGAGAGGTAACTGATGTATTTTCAATATATCAATATGAAGCTGCCAGGTCCACAAGATCAACATGACAGAGAAATATTGTTGACAAGAAGAGTAAGGTGACAGGGGGAGCATGTTGGTGTCTTTTCCATTGATTTCAAAGGGGGGAAGATACATAGTGATAAAGAAAAAGAAGTAAAAGAGAGTTACTTGATGAAGTATAGGTGTTAAGTGATCCAACAACAACACAATAGTAGTAGAAGAAGCTAAGGATAAGACTAGTGCATCTCAAAGGGGAACAACACTTAAAGGAGATAATTAAAGTTGATATGTTTTGCTAAGGAAAAAAAAAAAATGGTGTTTCCAGCGATTCTAAAGGGTGGCAATGTTGGAAATATGTTTTCATTGATGTCAACATATAGAAATAGGTGGCACAGGTGTCAAAGAGATGCCTCAGAAGAATAGGTTCTGGGCATCAGAAGAAGAATCAAGAGTAGCATGGATGAGTATGGTGCAAAGACTTGGGAGTCATTTTTGGAGTATCAAGTCACCTCATATGTAGATGAAACCCACCTAGATGGAAAGAGATCGAAATTATTTCTAGTGATATATGGAAGTTTTAAAATGGCCTCTTGGTTTGATAGATAGATCCAATCAAAGTTGAAGGACCCCAAGTCAAAGCTGGAAGAGTTAGAAGTTGGTTGGAGGAGTTTTTAGTGCACAATTAAGCTTGGCATATAGCCAAACTTAATGGAGAAGGCTAGCAGAGAAGGCATAAAGAGGATTAGGAAAACATGGCTAACAACACTGCGATGGGGAAAGATTTGTATTGGTTTACTAGTAGAGCCCACCTTCTACACTAGCCCAGTTAATATACCCCGACGTAAACTTAAGGAGCTCTTAAAAGAACAATCAGGATAATGCTTGATGGGATGATGTGGTCTAACAACAGTAGTAGGTTGTTTGTCATCAAAGGTCCCCATTAGACATCTCATCTTGATGCTACTATCTTGACAATTTTTAACAAGTACACGTATAATGGAACGGGCTAAGCGCCCACACAAGATTCCATTCAGCTCAGAGGACCAAGGGAATAAAATTTTTTTGAAGCAAATTGAGACCTTGCATGACCAAATAGGCTAAGAATATTAAGGCTTAAGCATGGGTCACAAGACCTAGTTATATGGTGGAAAAATAGTTAATGCCAACACGAAAGGGGCTAATGGCCAAATTCAACGGAATTGGTAGATTTGGTAGCAATTTTTTTTAATAAAAAGAAAAATGCCATGAACCTATTTGGCAGCAGTGACATATTAAAAAGGATCTAGGCCATAACCATAGTCATGGATGAATGAGTCGACAATCACTTTGGAAGTATTTTTAATAAATCCTTTTGAATTTAGCAGAACGAGTTGGGCTAGCAGCAAAATGACAGTTTAGTGGAACAAATAGCAGTTAAGCCACAGTTAATTACAAATAAAAATATAAAAACTGCAACTAAATTTTGTAAAAGACTAGATTAGCCAAAATAAGCATAAAAACTCAGTTTAAATTGCAGAAAAGGTTAGTTGAAGTCTGATAAATTGGTGAATAGGTTAAGAGGACTGAAATAAACAAGACAAAGGAAAAAAATAAGGATTCATGCAACAATATAGGAAAAGCAAAGAGGCCAAAAATATCAAGCCAAGATTCTTTATAAGCAGGCTTGAGCAAACAGGTTGTGATAAGAGTTTTTGTGGAGATTTTTGTGTGGAGTGAAGTTTTTGGTATTCTCAGTAATTAGAGATTACAAAAGGTATTGGCTATTAAGGAGGAAATTTTTTTATTTTGAAGGTAGAGTTGGCATTCATGGTTATAATATGAAAATGGATGAAATATGAACTAATGAGTGTCAAGTAAGTTGTGGCTTGCAAGTTAGGGGTTGGTGTTCCTTCCAGTGGGTGTTGGTAAATAGTCAGTGGTTGTAGCTCCTTTCAGTTGTAACTAATAAATTAGGGAGTTGATTCGTGCTAGTTGTAGCTAGAGAATTGTAACAACAAATTGTAGCTTACCTTGTGAAGCAATTAAAGAGAAGTTTTGAAGAATTTGTTTGTTACTTGTGTGTTCCATTGTGATTGTTGATATTGTTTCTTGTCATGATTATTTCAATTAATTGTTGAAAAGTACTCTATGGTATCATAGTGTTCTAACACAAGCAAAATAAAAGTTTTAAAGTCGTAAAATTCCCACAATATTGATTCATCCCCCTCTTAGTATTATCTTGGATTCCAACACAAACCTCCTTCTTTACTAGTTTTCCTTCTCCTTCATAGATGCCCTACAAGCTATCCAATTATTCATTTTCAATTTCATGGTGCATGATATTCCTTAATAATGAATCAGATATGTTACAAAATATTGCATTCAATGCCTCATTATTATTTTGGATTTCTTTTCCTGATGGTGGAGTTTTGGTATAACCTTTATAGTCCAAATGCTAAACATCATATTAGAGAAGCATTATTGTCATGTTCCCTTTCCAATCCTGATAATTAGCATCATTCAGTACAATCATGCCTTTATTATCCATATTTATTGACTTGGCTTGATCTGCTATAGATTGTTCTTAATCTATGAATGTAAATATTGCCACGACATCGGATGCATCATTGTCACGGCTTTCCTAACATGACCTCTTCCTTTGTACTCCCTTATTTTTGTGCTTCCTTTCCATTATCCCTGGTCCACTTTCAAGCAATTAAGCTTCTACTAGAGTGAATTTCTCTAATTCCAATTATTAGTAAAAACACTGGGGTGGGGGTGAATTAGTATTTTTAATTCACTTTAACTTTAAATTTCACATTAAAAATTTTGTACGCTATTGTTATTCATGCGACCCATAATTGTATGTGAATTCATTGAAACAAAACCATGTATATCCAGTTACTTAATTTTCATACTTTCCATAAGATGTTTAAATTTACCATTGCATTATTAATCCATTAGTCATTCAGTATGAAATAAAGAGCATATAAATCAAAACACATAAGAACATTGGGATTTTAGGTGGAAACCCAATGTGGGAGAATGCCACCGTTGTTGTCATATTTGTATTATTTCTTATTATATAAATAAATTTTCATTACATTTTGTATTGGTGCAAACTCTTACCAGCACGCAAGCACCAACCTGCAAGAGGCTACAACCTCCACTTGTTCTCTAGCACACACTAGAAGGGAGCTACAACCCACTAATCTTGTTTATCGGCTCCTACCGGAAGGGAGCACCTACCCCCTTTAATCCAGGAGGATATTGATGGATACCCACCTATTCCACCTACACCTCCAGTCGGCTTCAGTTCTTCCCTTGTTTATTTCAGCATTTACTATTTTTAGCAGTTTTTTGGGTCTCAAACTTCCAGAGCAGTTTTGACCCCCCCTAAATGGTGTTTTTAGGTTCGATGTAGCCATAGACAAGGGCCTATGGAAAAACCTATAGTACTCAGAGGGACCTTTCCATGAAGGTATCGTATGCGCCAAACGAAGATAATATGACCAAGTTATCACCCCGAGAATTTGGTTGCCCAACTAACCGCAATGGGGCCCACAAACGCTTGGTGTCACATCTCCTGGGGTTAGGGTTTTTGTTGTTTAGGGTTTCCTCATGTTTTTCAATAATAAATAGGCCCTTGAGCCTCATTGTAACATAGTTCAAGGGCATGTAGTCGTCACATCTCTTCTCTGAGATAAGCTACAATCACCCGAGCTAGTCTTATTTCCATTATGTTTGTAAGAATATTTTAGTGTTTGATATTAATGAAATGAACTGTTATTTACGTTGCATCTTTGTATTTATAGTTATATTTGTAATTTTTTTTGTTCTAGGTAAAATCTGGATCAGTGATATCAAATCAGTCTGCTCTTTCTCTATTTTCTTTGCATGTCCCCAACAAGGTCGGGATATAAGGAGTTAGGGCTTGAACTTGTCGAACCTTTGTAAGACCAGCCTCAAAAATCTTGACGGCCTCCCATGGGAGAAGAAAAGAAATACAAGGGGGTAGGAGATCCTTTCAAAATCTTGCTCGAATAAGCCCTCGAGCAACAAAGGAAAGCAATGATGGAAAACTTTGCCCAGGTCCTTCAGTGGCTACCCAAGGGCAACACATCTACTTGCGGCAACCACTCTAGAAGTGCCACACCCTTTAAGGTAAAAGTTAACTTTAACATTCCCATATTTGAGGGTCAGATAGATGTGGATGTCGTAGATAAATGGTTAAATTTGCTAGAAGGATATTTTTTTGTTCATAATTTTTCCAGCCTGGAAAAGATTACTATTTCTCTTCGTAAAGTTGCTCCCCATGTCAAGGACTGGTGGGAAACCTACTATGAGAAGAAGGATGAAAGTACGCCCTCACTTTTTTTTGTCGCACGCACTTGGGATTCATTCTGGAACGCCATCAAGGAGCAGTACTACCCTGTGGGGAGCTATGAAGACAAATACATAAAGTGCACCACACTGTGATAGGGAAGAGGCCAAGACGTGCTAGAGTTTACCAATGTCTTTCATACCCTTCGCACGAAGTTGGGTATCAAGGATTCTGAGAAACATTTGGTACTCAAGTAACATGAATTCCTACATAGGTACATCCAGGATGAGATGGAGTTCCTGGATATATCCTCCATTGGCACGGTGTACTGATATGGTGTCAAGATTGAGCAGAAGCTTAAATAGAAAAAGTGAGACTTTAGATCTATGAATCTGAAGCAAGGGAAAGGCGCCCCCAAACCACAGAGCAAAGGGAAAAGCCAAGGCGGGGCGACCCAAGATAACCCATCGAAGCCACAAGCAAAGAACAACACCACAAAGACAAAGAAGGACATGGGAAAGTGGTGTGAGTTCCTAATCCAGGTGGATTTTGGTGGCCAACCACCTATCCCATTTGGACCCCCACAACTGTCTCATTCAGTTTTTCAGTTTCCTAAATTTTAGCACAGTGTACTATTTTTAGCAGTTTTTCGGGTCCTAAACTTCTGGAGCCATTTTGAGGCCCTAAACGACGTTTTTTGGGAAATCTAGGACCAACATGGGTCATGTTACTATTCCCAAAGCTGTAGTGCTCAGATAGATCTTTCTAATGAGCTATTCTACACGTCAAACGGAGATCGTATGCCAAAGTTACGACCCTGGGAAATTGATGTACCAATTTACCCAAATGGGGCCCACAATTTGGCATTTCATCTTCTAGAGTTAGGTTTTGGGATGTTAAGGGTTTTCCATTGTTTCTCAATAGTAAATAGGCCTTCAAGCCTCATTGTAACACAATTCAGAGGCATGTAGCTGCCACATCTCTTCTCAGAGATAAGCTACCATCTCCCTAGCTGGTTTATTTCCATTTCTGTTTGTAAGCATATTTCAGTGTTTTACATTAATGAAATGAAGTATTATTTTCGCTGCATCTTTATGTTTATGGTTATCTCTGTAATTTGTTGTGTTCCTATTTAAATCTGGATCAGTGGTATCAGAGCATTCTGCTTTTTCTCTGTTTTTCTTTGCATGTCCCCAACAAGGTCAGGATATAAGGAGTTAGGGCTTCAACTCATCGAACCTTTGCAAGGCTAGCCTCGCAAATCCCGATGGCCTCCCATGGCAGATGAAAAGAAAGACAAGGGGGTAGGAGATCCTATCAAAGTCTTTCTCGAAGAAGCCCTCTAGCGACAAAGGAACACGATGATGGATAGCTTTGCGCAGATCCTTCAGCGGCTACCCAGAGGTGACGCATCGACTTTCAGCAGCTACTCTGGAAATGCCACAGCCTTTAAGGTACAAGTTAATTTTCAAATCCTCATATTCGAGGTTCAGATAGATGCAGATGCCGTAGATAAATGGTTAAATCTGCTAGAGCGTTATTTTTCTATTCATGAATTTTTGAGTCAGGAAAATATTGTTTTCACTCTTCTCAAAGCAGCCCCCCACATCAAGGACTGGTGGGAAACCTGCTGCGAGCAGAAGGATGGAAGTACGGACTCACTGTTCTCAGCCACACCCACTTGGAATTCATTCCAAGATGCCATTAAGGAGCGGTATTACCCTGTCAAAAGCTACGAGGAAAAATACATAAAGTGGACCACGCTACGGCAGGGAAGGGACCAATATGTGCCAGAGTTCACAAACATTTTTCATACCCTTCGCACACAATTGGGTATCAAAGATTCTAAGCTACAACTGGTACTCAAATACATGGTTGCCTACACAGATACATCCAGGAAGATATGGAGTTCTTAAACATCTCCTCTCTCGGCACAGCATACCGATATGCCATCAAGATCGAGCAGAAGCTTAAACAAAAGAAGCGAGACTTTCAATTTGCGAATTGGAAGACCAAAGGACAAAGCCAAGGTGGGGTGACCCAAGACAACCTGTTGAAGCCACAAGAAAAGAAAAACACCACAAAGCCGAAGAAGGACACTAGAAAGTGGTGTGAGTTCCACAAGAGCCCCACTCACAACACAAGTGAGTGCCAAACCAAGCAGTCGGTGGTGGCCGAGTTGAAGGCTTCAGAATTAGATGCATGTTCTAACCCTGAGTTAGAACCCAACAAAGGGAATGGCAAAGGGAAGCAGATCATTGATGCGGAGCCCAACATCATTGTTGCCACTACCAAGATCCAAAAGAATGAGCCCAAAGATCCAGAGGAGGGGGAACGTCTTTTCCACTCACAGATGTGGGTGAAGGGTTCGTCGATGTAATTCATTATCGACAGTGGCAGCCAAAAGAACCTCATTTCAGTAGAGGTCATGAAGCGGTTAGGCCTACCGACTACACCACACCCACAGCCGTACAGTATCGGATGGCTTCATGAAGGACGAGATCTCAAAGTTCGCCAGCAGTGACATCTTCCCTATAGCATCAAGCCCTTCACAGACAAGGTATTGTGTGATGTTACACCTCTAGATGTTTTTGATGTACTATTAGGCCAACCATACTTGTGGAGGCGACATGCTATGTATGAGTCAAGGCCTCATGCTATCATTATTTCTTTGTGCAATTCATTATACAGGATACCGGAGGTAGCCCCACCTACCACTAACTCTTCGATCACTGCTAAGAAAGGCAACAAGCTCATCTCCCAGACTAGGAAATTCATCTGTCTAGTTCTCTCCCAGAGTAAGGGGAAGATCGTCACCACATCCATGACCCCCATGAAGGGTTCCTCCACGCAGCAGCAGTAGCATAGGGATATGGTCATGAAAGAACACAGGAACAACTTCTCCTCACCCACAGGGGTACCACACAAGCTTCAGGTGGGCAACAAAGTCTGGTTGCATCTGTAGAAAGAACACCTTACAAGAGCCCATCAGAAGCTCTGACCATGCTGACATGGTCCTTACACCATTACCAAGGTTGTGGGAAACAATGCTTTGGAGCACAGCATTCCCCCATTCCTTCGCTTGCACCGAGTGTTCAATGTGGACTGTCGTCGACCATGCTTCCCACCATTACTAGACACATCAGAGATTGCAGAACAGCTCACCAGGGACCAAGTTCAGTGGTAGCTTCCACATTTCATGGAGGAACTCAATGCAATGGGGACCATTGCTTCCTAAGGGGGGAGGAATGATCCAAGTGGATGTTGGTGACCACCCACCTATCCCATTTGGACCCCCATAACTATCTCTTTCATTTTTTTAGTTTCCTAAATTGTAGCACAGTGTACTCTTTTTAGCAGTTTTTCGGGTCCTGAACTTCAGGAGCCGTTTTGAGGCCCTAAACGACGTTTTTTGGGAAATTTGGGAGAAATTCGGGTCCATGGCCCGATGTTTCTCTTCCCAAAGTTGAAGTGCTTGGATAGATATTTCTAACGAGCTATTATATGCATCAAACGGAGATCGTATGCCAAAGTTATGACCCCAAGAAATTGATGTACCAATTTACCCAAACGGGGCCCACAATTTGGCCTTTCATCTTTAAGAGTTAGGTTTCGGGATGTTAAGGGTTTTCCATTGTTTCTCAATAATAAATAGGCCTTCAAGCCTCATTGTAACATAGTTTAGAGGCATGTAGCTGCCACATCTCTTCTCAAAGACAAGCTACCATCGCCCTAGCTGGTTTATTTCCATTTCTATTTGTAAGTATATTTCAGTAGTTTACATTAATGAAATGAAATATTATTTCCACTGCATCTTTATGTTTATGGTTATCTCTGTAATTTGTTGTGTTCCTATTTAAATCCAGATCAGTGGTATCAGAGCGGTCTTATTTTTCTCTGTTTTTCTTTGCATGTCCCCAACGAGGTCAGGATATAAGGAGTTAGTGCTTGAACTAGTCGAACCTTTGCAAGACCAGCCTCACAAATCCCGACGGCCTCCCATGGCGGATGAAAAGAAAG
>APFE031278102.1:23622-68237 GCA_000404065.3 Pinus taeda | reverse complement strand
AAATTTTGGATTTTAATGGTTTTTAAAGTGGTTTTTGCAGAAAATTCACTAAAAACCAGTTCACAGGAGGAGGAGGCCGAAATACCTGGTAAATAGAGGTCTGGACTGGAGAATTTAACTGGTTTTGCACGCCGGGAGCGTTGAAAATGGATGCAGGTTGGCTGGTGGCGCGGGCGTCATGAAATGCATGCAGAGAGCTTCAACAGTTAATTTCAGAAATTACGAAAAAAGGCGAAAATTGACGAAAATATGGCTTTTTGGCCCTTTTGGCGCGCTTTATGGATGACGTCAGCATGACGTCATCATGGGGCCCGGGTTGGGTGACGTCATCATGACGTCCTCAGGTAACGTGGCAGTCAGCGGTAGGTTCACGGGGGCGGTGAGGTGGCGGACAGGTGTCGCAATATGAGAGGTGAGGTGAGCAGATGTGGCAGTGACGTGCACGGCAGCGGGACACAATCGTGGACAGGACAGGTGTCGCTATATCGGAAGGGGTCCTGTACGTCGGACGGACTGTCAGGGATCGCTCCGATGCAATCATATGATGCCGCGTGCCCCTGTGCTGATGCTGGCCTGACGTAAGCGTCTGACAGATATCGGAAGGTATCTGTCAGACACGTAAGGCCTTCCGATATTCATATGGGCCATCGATCTGGAGGCGGGTGATCAGACGGTCGTCGTGCGCCCAAACTGCGCGGACGGAAACAGCTCCATTGGTTAATGTGCAGACGTCGGGATTGCCCGAAACCAACCTCCGTCGTGGATCTGGATCCGGCGCGATCGGACGGTCGTCGTGCAGGCAACCTGCACGGACAATATGTACCAGCAGGCGGACAATAAACAATCAATTTCTGTTGCGGACGTGGTGGCGGGACCCTCCACGCACTATTGTTCCTTTTGGTGAATTTTTAATTGTTTTTATGGCAAAAATATTAATACCCGCCAACATTAGAAAAATAAGCCATTCAATGGATTTTATAAAGTTTCGGGCGCGAATCATGGGCAAAGGCGGAAACCATAGGAAATACGTGAAAAATGGGTTTTATGAAATATAAAGGGCCAATAACCCCCCGACCTTAGGATAAGGTGGGGGAAGAGTGATTTTTCAATGTTTTCCGCCCTTTGGGTTTTTTAAAGGTTTTTCAAAGGTTTTTAAGGTTTTGAAGGTTTTGAAGGCAAAATGGCACTTTGGGTAGGGAAACTGGTCTGAGGTGGAGCAAAAGGTGAGTGATGGGTTCTTGACCTTGACCAGGTGTCAATTCAAGTCCCAGGGAGAGAATATTATGGCTATAGTGCCAGGGAGGGGATATTTATGCATTGTGGGGTTTATACACCATGGTGTTTATAATACTAGGGATAAAGGGGTGTAGGGAGATAAGTAGTAGAGTTAGTTGTTAGCATGGAGGGAAACATATGAGTAAGGGCTAGATCAACCAAGTTTTCTTTGAAAATAACTTGAAACTAGGAGTAGTTCAAAATGAAAATATTTTTGCACAAGAAATGTGGCTTCTTGAAGCCATAAGAATGTAAAACATTTGAATTTCTATGCTTTGTGCAACTTGGGAAAAGGGTGTTAGTAATGAGTGATTTACAAATGAGAAACAAGGGAGTTAGTCATGCTCAAGAGTGCTGCTCTTTCTGTAGATGTTTCAGCAACTTTGATTTTGAAAGAGACACCATTTCTGCAACCCCATCTACCTACCCAACTAGTTTTCCTAGCATTTTTTGTTCCTTCTTGGAGGGTGCACTTGGACTTGCAAACCCTTTGAATGCCTTTTCTTTTATTGGCTTTTTCTCACATTCCCTATCTAATGCAACCCTTATTCCTTCCAAGGTCCCAGATTAGGCAGTTGGGAACCTTTGTTTCTCTACCTATCTACTGATCTGCCAAGATTAAACAGTTTGGACAGATATCATTCTCTATTCTACAACAAGGAAATTGAAAACATGGCATGATCCAGATTAGACTGTTGGACCAGCCATCAAAATTGAGTTCTTATCAAAACTGATACAGACATTACCTTCCTAGGGAAATATGGGATCTTTGCATTTGTCAAAGCAGAGCATATTTGGACCTTTGATATCCAATCATGAAATATGAAACCTATTGGTATAGGTATCCAACACCTTCAACCATACTTCCCACCATTGTTGGACACATTAGACATTGAAGAATATATCACACCAAAAAAGTTAAATCCAAACTGCATGGAACAGGCCACAACTGATCGGATTATGGACACATAGGTCAAGAACACTTGCCAACAAAAGATCCAACTATATCGGATTGTCAAAGCTGGCCAACTCTTGCACCAAGGCAAGTGGCTCACCAGGGACCAGGTTCAACAAAAAATTCCTCACCTCATGGAGGCTTTGCACGTAATGGGGACCATTTCTTCTTAAGGGGGGAGGAATGATTTGGGTGGATATTGGTGGCCACCCACCTATTCCACCTAGACCTCCAATCGGTTTTATTTGTTTCCTTATTTATTTCAGCATTTACTACTTTTAGTAGTTTTTTGATTCCCAAATGTCCGAAGTAGTTTTGACCCCCTAAATGATATTTTTTTAGGTCCATAAAATCCTGTAGTACTTGGAGAGACCTTTCCAACAAGGTATTGTACATTCCAAACAAAGATAATATGACCAAGTTATGACCCCAGGAAGTTGGCTGCCCAACTAACCCCAACAGGGCCGAGAGACTCTTGGCATTACATCTCCTAGGGTTAGGGTTTTGGTTGTTTGGGGTTCCCTCATGCTTTTTAATAATAAATAGGCCCTTGAGCCTCATTGTAACATAGTTCAGAGACATGTAGCCACCACATCTATTCTTAGAGGTAAGCTACCATCGCCCGAGCTAGCCTTATTTCCATTTTGTTTTTAAGCATATTTTAGTGTTTGATATTAATGAAATGAAGTGTTATTTATGTTGTATCTTTGTACTTATGGTTATATCTATAATTTTTTGTGTTCCTGTTTAAATATGGGTCACCCTCACTAAAGGATACAATCCTCAACACCTTGTGGACCATGTTTCATAATATTTTCATACTGGACCCACCTAACTCAAACACACATCAAAACATGCAGGCCACCTTTCATCAAATTTTCACACTAGACCCACACCAAATATTTTCATACTGGACCCACCTGACTCAAACACACATCAAAACATGGAGGCCACCTTTCATAAAAGTTTCACACTATACCCACACCAAACAATATTTTCAATACCAATATGAAACTGAAACAATTCATTGAATGCTATTCAAATCAATTAATCACTTATTAATCACATTTTCATCAACACGGAACTAATGTGTAGTCATTACAAACCCTGATTAGATTTACTTTAGAATATATATGTGATTGTTTTGAAGCATACTCGTATATAGATGTGTTTCTTATGTGTAACAGTTGTGTACATATCTTAAATCACTAAATCAAACCTTCGCTTCAAACACAACACATGTCAAACCCAGACCTTTATGCACACACTGTCAAAAGCTACAGATCTCGGAAAATATATATTCATATCATAGTTCCACCATAACTACAGATCCTACATTGTTAGCCACTGAAATAAGGAATCATATATTCAACACATCTTCAGATATTTCGTATTTGATCCTTCTCCTTGCTCCCTGGTGCACATCTATTCCAGATAATATCACACATGATTAACATTTCAAATGCACACCTAACTCCTTGATATCCTTCTCCTTATATATATTTTTCCTTTGCCAATAGCACAAGAAAACCTTAGGTAATATTTTTAGTATTTGTTGACAAGATCAAATAGATGTTTCCAACACAATACTTTGGGCAATTACCATTGTAATGGCCCTTGGTATCTATTTTTCCATGGTTCAGATTATCTATGTGACTTTGGTTCATAGAACCTATGTCTATATGCAACTCTTCTTCATAGGGGTCGCATATACTTTTTAATCTTCACAATTTATATTCTCTCTCAAGTGAAACCTATAACAAGTCTACAAAAACACTTTCTCATTTTTGTAATACATGCACCAATATTCCTATCATCTGCATTAGTTCCATAATCATAATTTTGTAACCAGGTTGACATCAAGGATAGGTTTCCATCAAGGACAAGACATTAGCCATAATTTCAACAAGTGCTCCCTATACGTAGTGTACAATCATCCAGAGACAACGTTCAAAGCAAATACACCATTTAGCCTTACACATTTCATGGCCAGGAAGTGTTTAGAAAATACATTTTTTTAGAATTTTCCCATTTGATGATTTGGAAAGCCAATCTTTTTCGGGAATATCACTCAGAATTAGTGTTCATTGCATGAATTATAGATAATGGTAGTAGAAAAAGATATGAATTTTTTTATTAATTACCAAATAAAATTGAGAAAGGAATTGTCAAAAATTGAGAAAGACAAACAATAGAACCACAAAATGTCCATATCGCATTGGCAATACTAGTTGGAGCCAAAATATAATATTTAGCATGATGGAGGCCTAACATTAAAGCATTCAAATTTCTCTACCTAGATCTCAAGATTCGTTCTCCTTGGATCCACTTGTAATAGCCAATAGCCAAACTAGTTATTGTTTGAACCTTGTACCTTGGGACAGTTATCAAATATTGTGATATATAATATTAGGATAATGTGATAGTTCTATATACTATATTATTTGTTGATTTTTCACTGAGTTTTGCATTTGAATAATACTTTATATTGTGTACTTGATGGTTATATTGTGTTACTACAGTGAGAAGCTAACTATTGTTATTGGGCTTCTTAATACATACCCTCATACACCAATTCAAGTCATTACTTGTGGGGTGGAGAAGTTAATAATATGATGCCTTTTATTCAAAAAAAACCCAACTAAGTTTCCAACATAGCAACAAATACCTCTATCCATGGATGGCTTTGTGGTACTGTATTTGTTGCTATGGGGTACCAAAAGACACCTTCTTAGTAGTTGGTTGTTCCCTACAAATAAATCACATATAGAATTGGTTGTTTTTAGTGGACAAACATGAATAAACAAAGCACTGTAAATGGTTAAGACAATGCATACACAACAGAAACTAAAAACTAAGAAACAAACACGTAAATAATGCTTAATGAAGCAAACAAGTCAACAAAGTAATGGAAAATGGAACCCTTTATTAACTGCTAAAAGTAGAAGATGAATACAATAGATGAATGATAAACACTTAGAGAGAATTATTTGAGAAATGGTGCTCAAAATCCTCAACAAGGAGTGTTCCTTTCCTCACTCTCTTTGAAAGCTTCTCCTCTCTCTCAAAGAAGTATCAAGGCTCTCTTGATGGTGAAATCCTCTTCACACTATAATGTTGGATTGTTGAGAAACAATTTGGCCAACATAACAATTCTCTACCTCTTCTTCAACAATGGAATGCAGGATTGCTAGGGAGAAATTTTTCCAACATAACATTGCCTTGTTTTTGGTCTTCCAATGGCTTGTTTATATAGAATTTTGAATTCCCCTTCCCTCTCTTGGTCCATTAATTAGAAAATGACTTAAGAGTAGGAAAATAGGATCTCTTGGGGGTTGCATATATCTAGGGAAACTCAAAATTGGTTGTCCTTGACTAGAATATGTCAGGGAATCCCATCTTCCAAGTGTGTTGAGTGGTCCCGAATTATTGTTTCGGACTTTCTCTAGACCGCATGGCTATCAAAGAAAAATCCATTTGGTCTCTAATTTCATCCTTTAGATAGGTCGTGAGGGAAAAATTTATACTTGATACCTTTGGAAAACTTTGATTTTTACTTTTTATGATGTCTTCAGCTGGAAAATCTTCACATGTACGTTCTGTTGGATGACTTTGGACGCGATTTAGATTGTACAAATGTGTGTATTATTTTTCCATGTTATTATTTTCCCCCTGAGGTATGAGATTAGGAGCAAACACATAGCCAAAATACATCACATTTTTATATCTTCACTTAGATTACGACCAACTTCTTGAGAGAGAAAATAACTTGTTGGGAAGATGAGTAGGGAAAAACCTTGACTGATGATAAAAGATAACCATGCTCTGAAGGAATGTTGATAAACAAAATGCATATATGACGAGATGAGCATGTCCCATGCTCATTATTATGACTAATGACTAAGTATTGCAATCATACTGGAAATATTCTTGTCAAGTCAGTGTTGGAGTGGCTAGTATGTTGATGGCTAATGATGATAATTGCTTAAGACCTCAAGGGAACTTCTAACAAATAGACTAAAGTAGGTGACCACATGCATAAAAAGTGAAGAATTGTTGAGGGAGGTGCTCATGGATGCATGTGTCTTTGACTCTGGGTACCTCCCATGCATCAAAATGTAATAATTATTGAACAAGTTGCTAAAAGATGCATGGGCCTTCGACTAGATGAGAGAATTACAACGGTCACTATGTATGACACTACCTTGACATGAAAAACTTATGTTGGTGTCGAATGTCAGAGAGATTGATGAAATCAATGGGTGATAGTGATTCCCACTATGCCACCTGAGGATTTACCTTAGGGGGCAGAAGCACCCAAGGCACTGCTTTGATCCTGGAAGATGGGTGTTGAAGCTAATAGGAAAGAAGCATCAACCGCCTGAAATGTTGATTTGGGGAATCATGATTGATAAATATGACTATAATATAATGGTTCAACTAGGTGTGATAATGAAGTCTAATAGTATGAATAGATATAGACCACTGCCTAAGGTTGGAACCATAATGTGAGTGGCGACAGTCAAACAATTCTTCTAGGGGAATGTCCATGGAGTCGGTAGGGCATCCAGGGTAGGTGTAAACATGTTCATACTGGCGTGGTGAAAGATCGATGGATATGGTGGTGATCAACGAGCTCCAACTAGGGGTGACTAGGGACTTCCAATGGGCACAAGACATGAAAATATGGGTGGGAATGGTTTTCCTAAAAAATCTTTGTACACTTTCCAAAATAATGTAAAGTTGGTTTGGGATGTACATACATAGAGATAGATGCCCCATGAAAATAGTGACTTGCATGATTATGGAGGTAAGGTGTTTTATGCGGGGGGTGGGGGCCGCATTGGTTGGTCTCTGTGTGGAGTTGATGAGGCAGATGAAGTGATGCATATTATCTATGTCGTATAGAGGGATCATAGGCCAAATATAGAACATGAGAGGGAATTTGACTTGATCCATCACAAATAAATGAGGCGGCCCGAGAGTTGGGTTGGTAAGTAATAAGTGAAGAAGAGAAGAATGACACTAATACTCAAGGCATGCAAGTGAAATGGCTCTCGAGACTAAGTATATGATCATGGATCCCAATACTATGTGGGGGTCTATAAGATGGGGTGATGCATGAATGGGAAGCTTCAATTGACTAACATGGAAATTTACCATGTGCAAGGTGAGGTGGTGGTAAACATGGTTGAGACAATGGACCCTATGGTGCATTTAGAGAAATGATATCAAGATATGCAAATCTTTGTAGAAATCCTATCATGCTGAGTGGGGAATGATACCTGCATTGTCGACAGAAACCAGGGTACTAATTCTAAAGGAAATATGTTGAATCATGTCCCTGCAACCTCAACAACCAATACCCTAAGTGAAAACATATATAAGCTGAATTTTTTGAACAAGATGAATCAAAGAACATGAGAAGGCGCACCTAAACGGGTACTAGGAGCATGATATGGGCCCAAAAAATAAGTTTGGGGTTGAAATGGAATGAAGGGTACCATGATAAATATGATGAGGTCTGAATCCTTACGTCTTTGGTGGTTTTGAAAATGGATGTCCTAAGCTCCTATATTGGGCTCTGAAAGATGACAAAGAGGGTGACATATAGGGAAAAGTGGGACATATTGCACCTCATTTGTACTTGTTGTCCTAGAGTGCAGAGTGGTTCCAGGAGCTGTTTTTATTTGTTGCAATGATCATGTGCACCTGAGAAGTGCGAGATGAAAAACATGTAACAGATCATAACCCAAATTTTGTGATTTTGGTAGGTTAAGGTCGGTAGGCCATACAAAGTGACCTGTACGAGCCTATTTTTAGGGTAGAAAGGAAGACCGTGTAGGCGACTATGAGACAGACGCGTGGTCCCCGTGGGTGACTGAGGGATAGTCACGGACTCCTTTCACTTTAGGGAATATAGCTGCAAAAAGTGTGCGTCTATGGGAAAAACAAGTGTGGGGCCTTTGGTTTGATGACCCAACGATGTTTTGGGTTACAAATGCAAAACTTGCGCATTTGTGCGCAGAATAGAGGCACAATCATGGGACCAACATCCCCATGAATTACAATCTAAAAGACGCATTGATTTTGTTTCTGGATGGTGCCATTATGTAGTACACCATGCATCTGTCATAGAAACAATCACACAATTGCATGCCTGATATGGAAATAGGCGTGCAAGCTTGTAAAAAGAGTTATTCTTTGAGTCTGTGAGGCTAATTTTTTGTTTTCAGGCATTGTTTTTGGCAGGATGGGGTTGACATGGAGAGAGTGCGACTGGGAGCCTCTAAGTAGTGCTATTTCTGGTGAGACTCAGGTAAGTACCACTTTAGTAGGATGGGGTTTACTAAATTTTGCTTAGAACCCCTAGCTGAGGCCATAGGATGAGTTCCTACATTTTCTGATACGGTGTTGGAATCTGGATCAATAGGTTTTTCGGATCCAAGGAAGAGATATCCCCTTTATTGTTGTAGTGGACATCTATTTTGTCATAGGATTGGTGCGTCATGGAGAGGTATTACAGATTATGCTTCCAACTAAGTTGGTGGACCTTCATGTGTGGGCGAGGGCTCATTGTTGGCCCAATGCTATTGATCAGGGATGCATCTAGATCATGACCATTGTGGATTTAGCCGATCAGGGTTTATTGGAGATGATCACGCACCTCCCTAGGTTGTCCACCCCTCACTGAGTGTCAAGTCACAGAATGTTGTTCTTGAGAGACTCCGGCCAGGCCATTTCTTTGACTCGGTTGGTTTTGTGTACAGAGGGATGACATTTGTTGTAGTGTTTTATTCTCAAAGACGTATGAAAAGAACCCACTTAATATTGTGGATGACAAACAATATCAACAATATAAATGGCTTCTAAACATTGTAGATCTGCAATAACTGATAGAAACAAAACTTGCCAACATCCTGATCTATGCCACAATCATAGTTAAACAGCAAAAAGAAATAGTAATAACTCCAATAATCCAATGGAAACCAGATATACAAAGAATAGTTTTTGTTATAACACCTGAGAAGGGAACAAATAGATGTTACCAATCCCCCTTTATGGGATGGGTTCTTGGCTATCCTCAAACATCTTCAGCTTGTGTAGAGTCTCTCTCATCTATAATGTGTAAACCCGGCAAAAATATGGTGAGACAATGAAAATAATCATAGTTACAACAGTGATTGCAACAATGAAAATAATCAAAAGTGAACAATGAATGGAAAACCCTTCTATTTATAACAAAATATTGAGTTATCCTCTAATAATGAGCAATAATAGAATATTATTAACCCCATTCTTGGAATAAGCACTTGGAATATTTTATTATATTTGGTTAGGAGGGGAAAAGTATTTAAACTTTTATTTAGAAATAATAAATAAATAAATGATTGTACGCATGGGGTAGCTCAAGTGGCAATGGCCGTGGAAATGAAGTCTCACCGAACCAGATATTTTAGGTTCGATTCTTGTGCTACCCTCCCTGGAAATGGGGTGAATAACGGACATGTAAAAAACTCGAAAATGAGAAGGTCCTACCTAAGCTTACAAAAAAAAATGATTTATTTATCATCTCAAGGAATTGGTTAAGGAATAATAAATAAATAAGGATTTATTTAATTATTCCTAAGGGATTTAGTCAAATTTGACACAGAATAATAAATAATTAGTGATTAATTAATTATTCTTAGAGAAAAATAAGATAATTAATGATTTATTTGTTTATCTTTCATGATTGGGTCAAATATGACAAGGAATAATAATTAAACAATGGTTTAATTAATTATTCCTAGAAGAAAATCAAATAAATAGTGATTTATTTAATTATTCTTCATGGGTTTAACTATAAATTACTTAACAAATGGTTTATTAAGTAATTTCTCATAGTGAAAGCAATTTTACTATGGTAAAATTGGCTTTACATGCTGTACTTTGATCCATCTAGTAAATTAGGCTAGATAATCAATTTCTTGGTGATAAAAGGTTGGCTCCCAATGTACAAGTGTTAGGAGCAAAACGTATGACCGAAGTATGTTGTAAAGACATAATCACTAGACAACACAGGGGAGTCATAGAGAGATAGAGAGACCAATAAAGCTAAAGCGAAAGAGGATAGGGACAGAGGAGGCGAGGCCAATGCAAGTCTCCTTTTATGTTATGGTACCATACCTCAATCAGGAAAGGGAGGCATACCCATACACGCCGAGATAACTTAATACAAAAATAATGGTGTGCTCAGAAACATAAAATTGAGCAATGAAGTACATGTTGAATGGTACATGACATGTTGTCATAACAAAGCCAGAAAATAATACAATGTATCCCATATACATAATGCACCTGGAAAAAACATGAGCAAGGACTAAATACAATGATATTTGAGTACATGAGATATAATGGCCCTTCCCTAAAAAAATGGGTGGGAGGGAGGGTAGAACAACCAGAGAAGCCCTGCTGAATGGGGAAGGGCTCTACAAAACTGAATGGATCATCTAAAGAAGACATGCATGCTATGAACACTACGATCAGTAGTAACCAAACTCATCAACTCTATGGAACTGCATATGAGGTTGTAGCATAATAGGAATGCATCTGAGCATGTGGGGGCTTATGGAAGGGACACCCCATCATGATGTCTGAAACATCTCACACACAACCGGGAATCATTGGTACATTATGTTGAATCACTGGACCATCAAGTGTATGAATCAGGAACATGAAACGACCAAGTCAAAGGAAAATAATGAGTCCCTCTACTCGATGTAAGGCGTCGAACAAGAATGGAAGCTGGAACTAAGATACACCACCCTCTAGGTCATTCTTCTGGAATAAATGAGTTGATGTCAACAGAATAAGGCTCGTGATAGGAGAGGTAATGAGGATCCTCAACTAAGGAATGAGGGAAAATAGTAATGTGATTGATGGACAGACACCAGGGATAATGGAAAATGTGGGACTGAGGGACAACAGACGACTTCCCTTGTCAAAGCATAAAGTGCATGGTTGACCTGGCAGCGACTAACTCGACTCCGAAGGGGATGGAGACAATATGACTGGAGGCCAAGATGGGCAACACAGGATGAATAGTATGCAAATATGGATGGAATATTATAACATGATATAATGGGATGTGAAACAGACTTCGCGGATGCAAAGGTGACTCATCGCGGATGCTCTGAACAAGGGTGACTTGATGATGCTGCCACACAGAATAGGCCTAGTGGGGACCATGAAGGCATGAATAAATGATGGTTACTCATGACGAAAATCGACATGTGAGACAACAAGTATCAAGAGGAGGTGGACCTCAAAGTACAAGTGTCGCTTTATGAAGATATTTGATTTTGAGAGGCAACGAAGTGACCCTTCTTGGAAAAATGAATTCCTAGTGAAGTGTCAAATCATCAAAAACTGAGAAAGACCATTATAATACTCAATGATATCTTTCCAATGGTGCTGATGGTTCGTCAAATTGAGCTACGTTCTGGTTGCAATGTGGGACATAAAAACTATGTGTTTTCCTATAAAAGGGTGTTTTCCTTCCCGTTTGAGAGGAGGAGAAGGCCATAAATCTTGTGGAGACCGTGGCAGACAAACTGACCATCGAAATGTGGATTTGTAACTTTCAGGAAAGTGGCCTTACTTGTCTAAGGATGGCCTTAATGCTTCTTGGAATGATGGTTCTTGGTGAAGAATTAAGGGAAGAGGAAAGCGAGAATGAACTATTAAAGGAGTTTTAGAATCATCTCACCCACTAATTCAAACATGGGGACTATGTGGACATAGAGTAGAATATTTGAAGATATGGTATCAAACATCTACGATATGCAATGTGCATATGGATCACCGGATAGGCCGATAGAACAAACTATCTAGGGAATGGGAGGATAATTGACCATACCTAAATCCAGTGGGATCTAGGCCAAGAATTATGTTACTCAATTGACAAGATGGCTAGGGGAAACCATCATGCCCCCAAGCATGGGATACTTCCCACAAACATATGTGATGGAGGGGACTGATCTGGTATGCAAAGGAATGATGCCCCCTAGTAGGAGGAGTTTTTGGAGTGCCATTATGTTCCGAATGCTCGAAAAATGGATTCAAGCATCTCGGCACAACTTGGAATGAGATCCTCCAAAGGATGATAAGGAGATGTAGGGGCCTATGTGCCCCCCCAATATGCTATGGGCATACTAGATGTATTTAGAGCTAAGGGATCCAAACACTTGTATGTTTTACGTGATACATAATATGATTAGGCATTTGATATGACAATGATGGTTTGTCATGCGTTTTGTTTTATGGTTGTCCTCTATGGTATACATGTGATAAATGCCAATCTAGAATGTTATTCGCAATGGCATCTACATAGTTATTTTGGGTTCTAGGAACATGACTAAAAGTAATTTTTTCAAATTCACGTACCAACAACTTAACTCGTAGATATTTTCTAAATAGGACTTGGTTATGCACATGATACACACCATTCAATTGCATGACAAGTAGTAAGGAATCTAAACGAACATGAAGATGAAGGATGCGATGAGCGAGGGCATCGACTAACAAACCTACCACTGCATCATATTCGACTTGGTTATTGGTGGCAGATCCAATGCACACACCATTCGAAAGGAATAACATATGAAAGGGGGTAAAAATGGCCCAAGCTGCCAAGGCTAGATTCCTAGAGAAGCGACTCACACCGTTGGCATGACCAATATACGGTGTGGATGATGTATCCATCTGAAAGGTGCAAAATACAACAGATGAGATGATGCAGCCTACCTAACTTCACAACAGAAATAAACACATGCAAATCAAAGGGATATGCTATGAGAAAAAATTCTTGAGGTAGAGTGCATTGGGAGAATTAGGAAGGAGATGGCCTTCAGAATCCTCCAAAAAATATGCCCCGTTACCTAAGTGCAAGGGTAATCAGGGATATACATAACTTCCATGATGTCCTCATCAGAATGGAAGATGGACAGATGGGAGAAAGGCTGACTATACCTCGTGCATCAACCTAAGAAAGAAGGTTCACCTATGCATCATCTCGAATGATAAACAACAAGCTAGTAGATGGAGGAACTACGGATGTTGAGACTCGAGATTTTGTCGAAAGAGGTTCGATAGAAGCGTGCGCAGAAACCATGGAAAGGTTTGTTTGTGAGGAACTCAAGGATGACGATAGGTAAAGGATATGGCCTGTGGTGTCTGTCAACTCAACATCAGGGGAAGGGATCACGATGGTGGGACCAAAGTCCCCCTTTTTTGGTTGACTACAGGTACCAGAATCCACGGGTAGAAGAGTAGGGGTTCTACTATGAGTGGCCTCGTATTTGCGAAGTGCTTCAAGGCAGTCACAAAATTCATCTAGACAAGGGTAACAATGGGAATATTGACCATGATGATCACACACGGCACAAGGGTGGTTTGTGTGCAGCGTTCTAAGTTTCTTAGGTGGACCCGGCAAGTTAACATGGACTTCAAGGATATTTGACTCAGGGAACATTTCATGAACCAAAGGTTCGAGATGAGGAAGCTCGGGACAATTATTGGTGGCATGCCCAACAACTTTACACAACGTGCGTAGAGGTGACAACTTTGGGGCCTTAGGGGTTGGAGGAGCTTGGGGAGCCTTTTCCTTGATTTCTTTCCTTTTAGCTCCCCCGTGTCCAAATGCTTGCGCAACAGGAGTGGGTTCCTGTTGAGGTTGTGATGGAACTGAAGTAGTGGGAGGGGTTGTAGGGACCAGTTGAACCGGGGTCAAAGCATGATAAGATCTTAGTTGACCAGGCGGAATGCTTATAGGGGGATAGATGTACCATATTGGGATTCCCAAAGTCATGTTAGGAAGGACATATGAAGCCATGGAAAGGATAGATAATACTCTCGGAGGGGGGAATAAGAAAGGTATTTTGCCTACAGGATAATGTCCCAGCGGAATAGCTCTTGGATGGTTAAGACCTAGAGGAACAGTTCCTGGTGGAAACATAGGAGAGGCACCCACAAATGGAGGAGGTCCTGGGGGGTGGATCCAAAGGGCTCAGCTGGGATGGAAACAACACGGTGTTGAGGAACTAGTTGTTGATCGGATGTATCAAACTGCTTGAGAGCAGCCCATGACACTTGTAACATGCAAACATTCATAGATTTAGGCTCTGAGATGACAGGGGAAGGACCAAGGAAAGCACCCAACAATGAGGAATGTTTATAGACTCTAGGTGAAACACTTGTAAGGGGAGTTGAAGACTGCTTATCTGACATTGACGAGATAATGGACTCGGGGGAGGTCACTAATGTCGACTCATATTAAGTCAACTGATCGATGGTAACGATCTTCCCTTCATTGGGGGAAGCACATATTGCAGAAAACCATAGATGTGAAGGATGACATGGCATATGTGTAACTACAACCTAAGAGAATATTATAATCTAAAGGGGCATCAATAACCTCAATGTCTACATGGACAGTCTTGCCTGCAAGGGTCTTTGGACAATTGCGGTACATGCCAAGGGGCTGGGAGGAGTGCTTGTCCCAAGCACGCAAAGTGATGGTGGAGGGGGACAACTTAGGTGACTTAAGTTGTTTCCAAATGGCAGCGGACATCCCCATGCAGACACACAGGGGCTTCACCCAATGAACCTCTGACATATCACGTGTTCATGTCATAGTAAACAATACCCTTAATTTGAAAACATATTGGAAAATACCTCTAAAAATCGCATTATTTAACCCCCTACCAATATGAACCCAATACACTTTCCCAATTTAAAAATCCCTAATTTCGCTAGATATTGTAGGTATCCATTTTTTATTAACATTTTTCATACCCCTTTATATTTTTCCATTAATTTTGGGTTCCATTTTTTATACCTACCAATATAAAAACCCTCTACCCCCTATATATCCCCCAATATATTATGTCATTTTTTCGTCAATAAATATTCCCCGATATGAACCCACGTGGTATGGTATTACTCCCCCAGTAAAGCCCCCATGTGGACATCACATAGGAGGATGCACTTTCGTCAATAATGCATCGGGATATGATGGCATTATGGACTCGGACTGGTATCTAGAAAGCAACGGATGAAGACAATGGGGGATGTTCTGATGTATCAATAGGGAAGAAAATCAAATGATTGTCAAAAGGATCCACTGTGCCCAAGGAAGTTAGTAGAGCTTTATTTTGAGATGGGCATGACTAGAGTACTTCCATCGTCAACATGGCAGTAGGTGATTGCGCCAAGTCGTCTATTATTATATGTATGGGTAGCTCGGTTAGAAGCTGCATTACGATGTAATGGTCCCCTAGGGATCTTAGGAATGGCCTCAAATTTAGTTTGAGGGATTTGTAATGAACCATTTGGTGTTGTAAGAGGCTCAGTAGATGATTTGGTTTTGGACTCAATGGTTGACGAATTCGATGGATTGTCATATTAACGTGACCGAGTTTGCAAGTTGATATCGGAGGGATTAACCTCATTAGAATTCATCATAAGGATATGGTAGTCACCAGGACCATAAGGTTGGGGGGATGGGCTGCTTTACCCGGCTAAGGTTGAGCATAAACAAATCATTGCTGAGGGAAAGGATTTGTGAGCATTGTCGGTTGAGATGGCACAGGATTCTGAGGTGATTTTTGAACTCTAGAAGCTGCTTGAGCTTCCAACATTTGGTGCATCTGGGTAAGAGAGGACACTCATGTGTATAATGGCCATGTACACCACAACATGCACAAGGATTGTTCATATGAATAGCCTTTTTCTACTTGGGTTGGCTACCCTTCTGTTGGTTGTTGGTGTTAGGCTGGTTCCCCTAGGGTTCATTAGGTTGGTTACCTTGATTACCCTGGTTACCCTTGTTAACCTTCCCGTTATTCTTTTCCTTCAAATTTGGGTATCGGCTGCACTCTACTGTGCAAACACTTGACCCTGAGGGGCCGGTGGATGTTGGAGCTAAGGATGCATGAGAGGCTATGGCACTAAAGCTTGGGGGCTGGAGAGCTCAGTTGTGCATAAGGAGGAGCAACAGTTTAGTAAGCAGGTTGGTGCCCCCTACAGATAGCCATAAATTTTCTAAGTATATGGCGAAGGGTGTGAAAGGGTTCCAATGATACTGCCGGTGGCGTGAGATGCCCCTGGTGCATTGGCAATTCCAAGACGAGGGAGGTCTGGAATGATGGTATAGACATAACCAGATTGCACATAAATTAGGTCATATCGTAGAGCAGTTTAGAGAGATTCTTCCTCGGTCTGAGGAAAATAGGATGCGACATATTTTCCAGTGGGTGATAAAAGGCTCCTAAGAAACCAATCTAGGTAGACACGGTCTTCGAAGGGCGGGGCACGAAATGTGCTCCTCCTTCAACGCACTCTTGAACATGGTCAGAAAGGCGAGTAGCGGAGGACTGACTGAATGAGGTTAATAGCTCTGTACCAATGTCATACCGGAGAGGTAATTTGAAATATGAGAGTAACAATTTAGCAAGTGTCATGAAAATGGAATGAGATATGGTGGACTGGTCTACATACCATTTTGCATCAACTCTAATGAGCGTGCGTTGGAATAGCCAAAGATGAATGGAGTCATTGGTAATGGAGTTGGAAAAACACCACATGTGGAAGGAGTGGATATGGATGGTTGGATCCTCTCCAACATTACCCTCAAACTTTGGGATGTCTGAGGGAAGCTTAGTCGACATAGTAGGCCAACCAGCATCGTGGTGTATGGGGTCATTTATCAACTAGCTAAAATCTGGTAGACTTAACCCAGCCATAAAGGGGAGTATAGAGGTTGTTGGAATGGTTCATGAGGTTGTTCTTCTTGATGTGACTACCAGGATAGAACTGGAGCCAACACCAGGTTGGGTTCCTGTACTCGCTGTGGGTCCAGACTTAGTGACAATATGTGGTGAAGGAGGCTCGAAATCAGATGTTGAATCAGAAGAACCAAGAGAAGGTTCGGTATGGGGACTCAGATGGCTATGAACGTGAACCCGATGGGGAGGGGTAATATGCCCAAGCAAAAATTGGGGGTGAAGGCCTAATAGTCTCCGCGAAAAATGCCTTGGTGGCGCAATGGTGGTAAGACACATGTGACACGGAAATGGGGAGATCAATAATATGCCTTTGTCTCGATGAGGGGAGATAAATTTATTATGTTAATTCTTGGCTTGGCTATGTAAACCAAGTGCCCTTCGCTTAAGGTGTGCTTGTGTGTGCAAGTGCATTTATCGATTAATCCCAAATTGTGTTTGTAAAAAAGAAAAAATCTTATTGAAAATAAATTGAATTTAACAACAGAAAATGAACAGCAAAACAATTAACTAAAACCCACCGAAACTGGAGTTGCAAACACTGTATTGGTGGTCGCTAAATCGACGGAAAACACACTAAAATGGTTGATAGATCTAATTATCGGTGTGACTGGGATCAAGTGACACTAAGATGTTGGAAAGTGGTGCAGAAACAGCAAAAAACCAGAGAGGAAGATCGCTACAAGAATATAGGGAGATGGGTGAAACATCTAGTGAAACCAATGGGACCCTAAGTCCAATGACCAAACAAGTTGTAATATGAAATTATGGATGGTGACAACCTATCTTTATAGATCTGAAACAGAAGGGTACAGATATGGAAAATATGGTTGAAAGTGTTGTAGAAACTTAGACTACTTACTCAGCTAAACTCCTCCTATAAAGGTGGAAGCGTACTAGAATCCCTAAGGGGATAAATTCCACTTCGACAAGTAAATCAGAGTAGATTAAGGCATAAGAGGGATGAGATAGAGGTCAAACAACCCAGCAGGCAGCTCTCAGCAAAACCCATAAATAGATTTGATAAAAACTAGGAAACCCTAAAACCATAAGTACTTACCTGTTTTTAGGTGGGATCACACTTTTTGGGCTGAAAGGTGCACTCTGGACTTCGGATCACACTTTTTGGGCTAAAAAGTGTGATTTCTACTCCTTGATTCCTAGTTGGCAAATCTCGGAAAAAACTATCATATTTATCGTAGTTGGTTCCTATGACCTGCGGAAAACGCCAAAAAACTTGCGGAAGTCGGAAGTTTAATAGATCTAGGGTTAAAAATCTAGGAAACATTAAGAGACTAATGAAAGAAGAAATCCTAAGCCGGAAACCGAAGGTCACCCAGGTTTCTGGATCTAAAGTATAAAACCAGCGGAGTCGCCAATTTTGTTGTAGTGTTTTCTTCTTGAAGACGTATGAAAAGAACCCACTTAATATTGTGAATGACAAACAATCTCAACAATATAAATGGTTGTTTAGCATTGTAGATCTGCAACAACTGATAGAAACAAAACCTGCCAAATTCTGATCTATGCCACAATCATAGTTAAACAACGAAAATAAATAGTAATAACTCCAATCATCCAATGGAAACCAGATATACAAAGAATAGCTTTTATTATAACACATGTTAAGGGAACAAATAGATGTTGCCAGTCCCCCTCTATGGGATGGGTTCTTTGCTATCCTCAAATGTCTTCAGCTTCTGTAAAGCCTCTCTCCTCTATAATGTGTAAACCTAGCAGAAATATGGTGTGTGACAATGAAAATAACCAGAGTTACAACAGTGAGTGCAACAGTGAAAATAATCAAAAGTGATTAATGAATGGAAAACCCTTCTATTTATAACAAAATATTGAGTTATCCTCGAATAATGAGCAATAATAAAATATTATTAACCCCATTCTTGGAATAACCACTTGGAATATTTTATTATATTTGGTTCGAAGGGAAAAAATATTTAAACTTTTATTTAGAAATAATAAATAATAAATGATTTATTTATCATCTCAAGGAATTGGTTAAGGAATAATAAATAAATAATGATTTATTTAATTATTCCTAAGGGATTTAGTCAAATTTGACAAATAATAATAATTAATTAGTGATTAATTCATTATTCTTAGAGAAAAATAAGATAATTATTTATTTATTTGTTTATCTTTCATGATTAGGTCAAATATGACAAGGAATAATAAATGAACAATGGTTTAATTAATTATTCCTAGAAGAAAATCAAATAAGTAGTTATTTATTCAATTATTCTTCATGGGTTTAACTATAAATTACTTAACAAATGGTTTATTAAGTAATTTCTCACAGTGACAGCAATTTTACTATGGTAAATTTGGCTTTACATGGTGTTCTTCAATCCATCTAGTAAATTAGGCTAGATGATCATTTTTTTTGGTGATAAAAACATCACAACTCATGTAGGTGTGTAGGGGTCAGCCTCAGAGCTTTTGTTATGCCATTATCCTTTGTAGCGTCCTCTACAAGAGGGTTGTGATGCTATGGCCCATGGTAGTAGTGCCACTAGGGCCTGTGAGAGATCCACATATACGGAGGTGGGATCCAGTGATGCTTCATGCAAATCTGGGTGAGGTGGGGCGCTACTAGAACCCCATTGTGGAGGGTTGGTTTAGGTCCAACCCTCAGATGATTATATAGTACCCTTATCATGGTGTAGACTTCATGGGTGATCCAAACATGGGACTTCCTCTTGGCAATGCTTGGGGGTCGACAAGTAAGGGGTTTGTGTTTTCTGCATTGTGCTTACTTTCATGTATTTATGATGTATATTTATGATGATATTGATACCATGTATATTTCCTTGGAGATGTGGGGCCCCTTGGACGATCGTTTCCCTGCTTGGTGGGCAACAATCCTCAGCGATTGGGTATAGCTAGTGCGGGAGATGTGTCGTAGCAAAAGAGATATGATAAGGTTGAGGAGGACCTTGAGAGACTAGCTTAATGCTGGCATATGGAGATATGGGTCCCTCTGTAGAGGGACGTAGTTCTTCCACCTCATCATAGATGGTGAGATTGCAAGAGTGTGCAAAGGTTGCAAAGACTCGAGCAGATGTTGTAGAGGCGTAGATGAAGGAGTTAGAGGATGCTTGGGATCGAGTGGGCACCCTGCTGAGGGGGATGTCTGAGGAGGGTTAGGTGATGATGGGGGAAGATATGGTGGAGATGATCATGGCTTGAGATAGAGCATGGTGTACGTTCCTTGGTTGTCTTGTGATGGTAGTGGTGACTTCTCGTCCAATCCTAGCACCAACACTAGCTGACGTTAGGGAATCTCAGACGGGGGGTGCCGAGGGTGGTGTGCCTCAACCCTAGCTGTTTTTTGGATGTATGTACCAAGGAAATCACCCATTGTGAGGATGCTCCCCTATTTGATGACTTATTTTTCTGGCTCGTGCCAGAGGATGTATATATTTTTTGCACACACACACACACACACACATATATATGATGGTGATTTTTGTGGCTCTCATGATGTGTGTTATGTGTATGTGTCTATACATGTGATCTATGTTGCATTTATTTGATGGATATTATGCTCATGATTTATGTGTCTTGATGGCGATATATATGTGATACATGTCAATCTAGGATTTGATTAGCTATGAGGTCGGATATATTATTTTGATATCTTGGTACATGTGAAAATGAAATATGATAAAAACCACAAACTAACCTTTATGCATGCCAGTATTTCTGAAAAAGGCATGGGTCACATACTTTGAAAGATGTGTTCAATTGTAAGAGAAAAATCTAGGAATCAAGGAACACATGTAGGTGATTAATACCTAAATGAGAGGCATCGGCCAAAAGGCCCATGACAACATAATATTCAGCTTGATTATTGGAGGTTGTCTCGATACATAGCCCATTTTGGTGAAAGGGTGCCAGGTCAGGAGAGTATATGACCCAGGATATTGTGGAGAGGTTTTGCAACCAACGAGAAGCACCATTGGTGAACCCGTGATGATAGGTTGGCGAGTGATCCGTCCGTGAAACTGGATGAGAGAGTGATTTTAGTGTACATCCATGATTAGGTGGTCATCATAAAAAATAATTCATGTTGTATACATTTTGGGGTTGTTTTGCATGTTTATGTATAGAATTTTATGAGGTAGATCCCATTGGCAGGATCTTTGAGGCAAGCCCCATCTAGCGTTGTTAAGATGTATGCCACCTTGAGGAGATAATGTTTAATAATGTATTAGCCCTTCCATAATGTCTCTAACTTCACCGATCCTAAAGCTTCTTTTGAAACATAATAGCGAAGGACTAACTCCCCTTCGGTGAATGATCTAGGGGTGACAGTGTGGTCAAAAGTGGCTTTGGTCCATTTTATGTGTGCTTCATTATGTTAGAGGCACTCTCGCTGACTTTCATCAACATGTTCCAGCTACACAAACCTTTTTTCTAAAGGTGTGGTGTCGGAGATAAGTTGAATGGTTGAGTGTAAGTAGGGATCTCTCACTCGATGGGGAGAGAAACTTCAACCCTGTAGAGTAATTGGAAGGGTGTGAATCATGTGGATGCTTTGACTGCGGTGCAGTACACCCGTAAGGTTGGAAACACCATGTGGTGCGAATTGGTTTTATGGTTGTTCATCATACCTGCCACATTGTTTTGAGGACTTTGTTGACAACTATACCTGGCCATTGGATTGATGGCAGTATGGAGAATCAAACTCATGAGAGAAACTAAGGTGTTGAGATAACTCTTGAAATATCTCATTATCGAAGTGTTTTCCATGATATGAGACCAACCCCTTGGGAACACCGAACCATGTTATGACATGGTTAAAAAAAAATCGTACAGCAATGTCAGCGGTGTTATTATATGTGGGCATGGCCTTTTCCCATTTGCTGAAATAGTCAATGACAACCACAATGTACTTATGGCCACCTAAAGATGGATGGTTGCAAGTCAAGAAGTTTATGCCCCATTTACAGAAGGGACCAGCGACGATGACTGGGTGAAGGGGAGTCAGTGGAGCTCGGGCCTTATGAATGTATTTTTGGCACCACTCACATATATCGACTGATTGAATGAAGTCACAGAATAGGGTGGGCCAGAAATAACCAACATAAAGGATTTTTTGAGTGGTCACCATCCCTTATAGGTGGCTACCAACAGCTCGACTGTGGAAATAATTTAATACTTACTCATCTTGTTTGAGAGTAAGGCATTGATGAAGGATGGTGTCGATGCCTCAACGATAAAGGGCATCCCCCATAAGGAGCAAACAGGGGGCTTGGTGGTGAATGCACCTCCAATCATCGCGAGTGAGATGAGGTCCAAAATTTTGAGCCCATAAAAAGAGGAGGATGTCACCGTATTAGGGATCAACTATTGATACAAATAATAGGTGTTATTTAGGGAAATCATCATTAACAAGGGACCCTTGGGTCTCTGTAGAGAGATCTTTGATGAACTCGGCAAGGATAAGTTCCTTCTTGCTCTTGGGGGAAGAAAATTCTAGGACAAATTATTGCAAGATAACTACCCATCAAGTATATTTATGGTTCATCATACTACGAGAGAGAAAATATCTCATAGGATTGATATTTTCTATTATGGTAGTGGTTCGTAAGATGATGTAATGTTGAAGCTCTTGTATGGAGTGTACTAGGCCTAAGGCGGTATTTTTAGCTGACTCATACTTTAAGGAAGGCCCAAAGTGGTTATTGTTGATGTAGTAGATTACGTGTTGTCTATTATCAGGTCCTTCTTGAACTAATACCCCAACAATTGCAATGTCATAATCTAATAAGTAAAGAGTGTGGTCCTTATTGGTTTGTAGATTTCTGTGGTGTGGTTTTTGAGACACTGAATTTGGATATTCCACAGTGTTCATCTTTTTATTTGTCAAGGTTTCGAGTCTAGACCAAGACTCATCATCAGGATTGATTTACAGAGAAGTGAAAAGTGTGTGATAAATATGGTGTAGGTGCGTTGTTAAGTTGGTAAGCCAACCATTTGATTATTTTAATATTGTTTTAATTAATCCCAGTATTATTATCATATTATATTTATTGAATGCATTACTCTCTATGCGTTCTTAATTCTATTAAAGAGATAATTTTTAATTTACTATATTCTAATTAAATATAATTATTTTTGTTATTAAATTTATTATTTTCTTTTCTTTTCTTTTCTTTCTTTTTCTTTTATTTTATTAATTGATTTTTTAGGTTAATGTTTGTTGATTTTGTGCAATGTTAATTAGGTTTGATTTTTATAACTGTACTAAGCTTTCTTTTCTTTTTTTCTTTTTCTTTTTTTTTATGATAGTAAATAATTTCTTAACCTAGTTTAATTTTTGTTAATGTACATAGGTTATAAGCTTATGTTTTTTTTTTAATACTTTTCTATGTTAATAAGGTTTAATTAATATAATAAGTTTTTTATTATTGTTAATTCAACTATTAATTAAAAATGTGAGATTAGTTTTATATTGCTTTATTTAATTAATTTAATTAATTTCAAGCTATATATTAAACTAGATTCAAAATTTCTTAAGAGTTTGAGTTAATGGATTATTGTTGATGTATTTTGAGTAGAATTTTATTTTATTTAAAGATAAGTCTAGATATATTAAGATGCAAATGCCATATTTCTTATAATTCTTTATGATGCTTCCGGTTAAGTGAGGGATTTGTTTTGACTGGGTAAGATGAGGGGAGGAAGGGGTATGTGAAAGGGTAGGATAACTTATTCATTGGGGTAAGAAGAGAGTTCCAATTTTTACTAATTTCCAAGCCTCCATCCCTTTTAAGGTTACGTGGGTGTTTTATGATTACAATAGCCTCACGAACTTTCTGCTTGAAATGGTGTTTTCATTAGCAATGACTTTAGTGTCCTCAAGGCATATATGATGGTTTGTTTTACCTGCATGCTCAGCTAAAGCTGAAGAGTGTGTCCTTTCTTTACAGATATCTGCACTATGCTCTTTGAGCCTAATCCTCACTGGCCTACCTGTTTCTCCTATATATTGTTCTCCACAAGAACAGTTGATGATATAAACACCTTTCTGTTGTAGTTGTTCTTGGATGTCCTTTATCAGTTTCATTCTTTGTTTGATAGTTGTCAAGGGTTTGAATGAAGTTTTGATATCTTTCTCTCTGAGAATTTTGGCTAGTTTGTCAGTGACACCTTGAATGTACAGAAGGTAGGCATTAGTAGTCATGGGGCTGTTTGATTTGTTTATATTGTTTCCAGATTTGGCCTTTTGAATGGCCTTAAGGATGATTTTTTTATTGTATCCTAGGTTGGCAAATGTTCTTTTTAAGTATGTAATCTCCTCTTCATTGTGGTTTTAATCTGAAATTCTACAAGCTCTAGTGAAGAGGGTTTGAAGTGCACCCATCTTTTGAGCTGGGTGGTGGTGAGAATCAGCATGGAGGTAGTTATCGGTATGAGCCTTCTTTCTGAACACTTTATGACCTATGGAACCATCTTTGTTTCTTACGAGGAGTATGTCCAGGAATGGTATGCAATTGTTCTCCTCCATCTCCATTGTAAACTTGATGTCATCAAATACGTTATTGAGACAGTTCAAAAAGTTTTTAAGTTCATTTTCCCCATGAGGCCAGTTAACACTGGTGTCATCCACAAATCTAACCCAGAACTTAGGTTTTAATGGGTATGTATCAAGAGCCTTCTTTTCAAATTTTTCCATGAAGAGATTGGCTACAATCGGTGAAAGAGGTGATCCCATAGCAACACCCAAAGTTTGTTCAAAGATTTCACCTTGGAAGGAGAAGAAAGTGGAACGTAGACAAATTTCAGCTAACTTTGCAGTTTGGGGGTCCGCCACTTCTTTAATGACTTGTATTGCTTCATCTAGGGGGATTTTGGTGAAGAGCTGGACCACATCAAAACTGGAAATTTTATCTCTTGGATCTAATTTTGCATGTTTAATGAATTTGACAAATTGATTGGAACCTTTTATGTAAGAGCTGGTTTTGCCAACTAGCAGTGTTAAGATGCTTGCGACATATTTTGCTAATTCGTAAGTGGGTGATCCTATAGTGTTGACTATGGGTCTTAAGGGTACCTCTTTTTAATGTACTTTGGGGGCTCCATAAATACGAGGCGTAATTTCACTATCAGGGATAAGGCACCTTTTTAGTTTTTCATCTAGATTGGTTTCTTTAATGGCTTTCTTTACCAGCCTTGTAATTTTGGAGATGGGGTTTTTCTCTAGTTTTTTGTAGCTTCCACTGTTATATAAGTGGTCTTTCATCTTGTAGAATTTCAGATGAAAACCACACTGAAGACGAGATTACATACTTAAAAAGAACATTTGCCAACCTAGGATACAATAATAAAAGCATCCTAAAGGCCATTCAAAAGGCCAAATCTGGAAACAATATAAACAAATCAAACAACCCCATGACTACTAATGCCTACCTTCCGTACATTCAAGGTGTCACTGGAAAACTAGCCAAAATTCTCATAAAGAAAGATATCAAAACTTCATTCAAACCCTTGACAACTATCAAACAAATAATGAAATCGGTAAAGGATAGCCAAGAACAACTACAACAGAAAGGTGTTTATATCATCAACTGCTCTTGTGGAGAACAATATATAGGAGAAACAGGCAGGTCAGTGAGGATTAGGCTCAAAGAGCATAGTACAGATATCCATAAAGAAAGGACACGCTCTTCAGCTTTAGCTGAGTATGCAGGTAAAACAAACCATCATATATGCCTTGAGGACACTAAAGTCATTGCAAATGAAAAACACCATTTCAAGAGGAAAGTTCACGAGGCTATTGAAATCATAAAACACCCACGTAACCTTAATAGGGATGGAGGCTTGGAAATTAGTAAAAATTGGAACTCCCTGCTTACCCCCAATGAATAAGTTATCCCACCCTTTCACATACCCCTTCCTCCCCTCATCTTACCCAGTCAAAACAAATCCCTCACTTAACCGGAAGCATCATAACGAACTACAAGAAATATGGCATTTGAATCTTAATATATCTAGACTTATCTTTAAATAAAATAAAACTCTACTCAAAATACATCAACAATAATCCATTAACTCAAACTCTTAAGAAATTTTGAATCTAGTTTAATATATAGCTTGAAATTAATTAAATTAATTAAATAAAGCAATAAAAAACTAATCTCACATTTAAATTAATAGTTAAATTAACAATAAATAAAAAAACTTATTATATTAATTATAACCTTATTAACATAGAAAAGGGTAAAAAAAAAAAAAAAACATAAGCTCATAACCTATATACATTAAACAAAAATTAAACTAGGTTAAAGCAATTATTTACTATCATAAAAAATAAATAAATAAATAAGCTTAGTGCATTATAAAAATCAAAACGTAATTAACATGCACAAAAATCAACAAACATTAAACCTAAAAATTTAATTAAATAAAGAAAATAAAATAAAATAATATATTTAATAACAAAAATATTATATTTAATTAGAATACAGTAAATTAAAAAATATCTCTTTAATATAATTAAGAACGCATAGAGAGTAATGCATTCAATAAATATAATATGATAATATTACAGGAATTAATTAAAACAATATTAAAATAATCAAATGGTCAGCTTACCAACTTAACAGCCTACCTACACCATATTTATCACACACTTTTCACTTCTTTGTAAATCATTCCTAATGATGAGTCTTGGTCTAGACTCGAAACGTCGACAAATAAAAATATGAACACTGTGGAATATCCGAATTCAGTCTCTCAGTGTAGTCCTTATTGCGGTTAGAGGGGTTAATCAATGGAGCTTGAGATAATGCATCTTTTAGGGCTTCAAACGATTTTTGTACCTAATGATCCATTGGAAGGGAATGTCCTGACAAAGGAGGCGCAAGAATCCATGCGCACAAGTGGTGTAGTCAGGTACAAAGCGGTGTAAGAAGTTGGCCTTACCCTGCAAGCTTTGTAACTACTTTAAATTTTTTGGAGGCGGAACTTCCTAGATGGTCGGGCGCTTGAGAGGGTCAACTCTAATACAGTGTTGGGACACAATGAATCCTAGTATTCTTCTTGCATTGATGCGGAAGACACACTTGATAGGATTCGAGTATAGGTTGTATTGTCGACATCTCAGAAAGACTACGCAGAGATCCTCCAAATGATCTACACGTTTTTTGGATCATACGGTGAGGTCATCCAAATAGGTGAGGATGAGATGAGTGAGAACGTGGAAGATGTAATTCATTGCCCACTAGAAGGTGGCACTAGCATTTTTAAGACCAAAGGGCATGACTCGGTATGTGAGTGTGCCACATGGGATTGTGAAGGTTGTTTTATATTGATTTGTATGGTGAATCTGAATCTGATTATACCAGGGGAACCCATCCATGAAGGATAATGCTTCGTGACCAGCCCATGCATCAATAACTTGGTCGATGAATGGTGTAGTGGAATTGTCCTTATGACATGCTTTGTTCAGATCTCGAAAATTAGTATACACATGAATGGTGCCCTATTTTTTCATGACGGGTACAAGATTGGAAACTCAAGAAGTGTAAGAGATAGGATAAATGAAGCAAATTTGTGGAGCTTGTTAATTTCCTTCTTCATTTCTTTGGCTTTAGAAGGGTGGAGCTGATGTTTCTTTTGCCGAACGAGGTGAGCATCAGACCATGTTTCAATATGGTGCTCCATGATAGTGGGAATGATGCCTAATATCTTAGAGTAAGTCCATGCGAATATATCCTTGTATTCTTGAAATAGGGATTTGTATGAGGTCACCTCTTATGAGAAGAATGATGCCCCCAATGAGACCTCTTCAACAATACCAAAATTTTTTGAAATATAAACCTTAATGGTAGGTGAGTTGTTTAACACTTTCCCCTCCTTGAATGCATCTAGTACCAGGAAGGGATTTTTAAACCAATCTCCCTGTCTTGGTGGCAGGAAATCCTTTTACTCTATTGTGTAAATACCATGGCTTGGTGCATCAATATGCACAAACTCTTTTCAGGAAAGAAGAAAGAATGGTGATGCATGACATCCCACAGATGCTCAGCCTTTGTCATGGCCTCAATAATATCTTCGTCTGAGTGAAAATGATTATCTAATGTTGAACTGGGTTGTGTGAGGTCGTGAGGGAGGAGTTTGGGCTTAGCTGTGTTGGAAGACGAGTAGAAAAATTATTCGGTGGTTGATTCCGTAGAATTGAGTGAAGTTAGCAATGTGCAGATGGGATGGGTCTACACAGTCGGTGATGGTACCATCATTGTGGTGGACTTAACCATCTCTACACCAAAAAATGATAAGCATACATCATGAATTAGGGTTCCTATGGAAGAGGAAATGAATTGTATGTGATGTTGTGTGTCATCAGCATTAGGTGGTGGTAGGATCTCCGTAATGGCGGATTGATTTTGAGTGGGAGTAGGTTCCCACGATAACGTCAATGTTCGAGGAGTCAATATATCTTCTTGCATGAGAGGTGGGTATTCAGGGATATGGTGAACTTGGGGATGTTGAATTCTAAGCTCTACAAATGTTTGTAACAGAGGACATGTTTATAAACTATGAGTCATTGGTACAAACAATGCACGTAAGACTAGTTCTAACATAATAAATGGTGTCAGTGTTAGAATTTCCTATAGTGTGAGATGATGACATTGGGTTGGTGTCATGAGATGGGGTACTCCTAGGTTTTGGCCGCCTCTAGATCTTAGAATTGGCATGTTGTGTTCCCCTAACATTAGTTTGCCTCAATACTACTCTTACTACTCATAAGTGTGGAAGGTATTGGTAGTTTTGTAAATTATGTGGTTGGGATAAAATGTGACAATGATCGCATTGTTGGAAATAATACTGAGAGGGGGGGGTGAATCAGTATTATTACATTAATAAAACTTTTTCATTTCCATAACCAGATTCATATATGCTACTTCCACAACTTCTTATGATTAAGTTAATTGATCTTCAATGAGTGCATTAGAACATTATCAACCATATTATCAGTTAACAGATGCAATAACATAGAATAGATCATCACACATAAGGCACACACATGAACACCATGATATAAGGTGGAAACCCAATGCGGGAGAAACCACCTGCTGCAAGTCATCTCAAACTTCTTCTTAATAAAAATCCTTTTACAATATTTTGTACTGGTGCAGCCTTATACCAGTACGGGAGCTACAACCCCCTTTTTCTCTTGTACTGGCCGATCCATTTACTAGTACGCAGGCTACTACCTGCTACAATGCTCCAAAGTTTTCCCTTTAGCTCTTGTACTAGCTTAGATATTAGTACGTAGGTGCTGACCTACAATCTTCTCTCCTCCAGGTACCACGTTTCATCAATTTTCATACTGGATACACTGAAGCACAACACATAATCTGAAAGGGCCACATTTCATCCAATATTCATACTGGAACCAATAACCATATTGAAGCTCATAATCAAACAACCTTCTAAATCACCCAATCACTAGATCAATACATATACAATGAGAGTCATCAACCAGATCTAGTTCATCATATCACATAAAGATATAATCAATCGCTTCTCAGACGGTTGTTATAAGATCATAATACCATAAACCAGACATCACTTTAACACCCAGAACACAACAATGATAAACAAAGATTTTAAGAGAAGTAAGCACCCTGCTCCACTGCTTGCCTGCTTACGTAAGCACCCTGCTCAACTGCTTTCCTGCTTACAGTACTCACCCTCCTCAACTGCTTGCCTGCTTACAGTACACACCCTGCTCAACTGCTCGCCTGCTTACGTACGCACTCTGCTCAATTGCTAGCCTACGTACCTCGCTCTGAGTCCATTGAACTGCCTGCGATCCTCCGCACCTGAAACCCTTCTGTGCCTGCGTATGGGCGCACCTGCAACCCTTCTGTACCTGCGTACCGGCGCACCTGAAACCCTTCTGTGTCTGCGTACGGGCGCACCTAAAACTCTTCGTTCCTGCGTATGTACGCACTTTTCTCTCATTGTACCTGCGTACCTTTGGGCATAGATGATTTCAAGGCTTCAGAAAGAACCCAGATAGTCAGATCTATAGATCTGAACATGCGCCGAAGAGATCTTAGTCCATCAGTAGATTCGCCTTATTTAGATCTAGACCAGATCTTGCCCTCATAAGATATTCAACCAAAAACATGCTTAAGCCAAATGATCTCCTTTGCTTTATATAGTAAAGCTCTTCCTTAAATCATGGATTAATACCACGGGCCAACACCATAATAACACAAAACCGTTGGCTAAGAACCAAGTGTAAAACATAAGAAACCCCACGTGTGCTTTTCTTTGCCTTGAAATGTGTGCACTGGGGGTACGCACCTCCTGAACAGGATAACTGTGGGTATGTACGTACTTTATGTAACACCAACCTGCGTGTACGCACCTTATGTAAGGTGTACCTGCATACCCCTTATTTTCTTCAATATTTGATAGCTGATCATCAATCTCTCCTGCTGACTTGAAGTACTGTGATCTATCACCTGAATGGGTTTCCATCAAGGACAACACTTTAGCCATAATGCCAACAATCTCCCCCTTTGGACTTGATGGCAAAGCTTACATGTGAACTGTTATCTGATCCCTTTTTGCTGTTCGGTAACCCATGCACTCTATCACATCTGATATATCTTCTGAATGTATACAAGTGAGATGATCTTCTATGAGAGGGTTGCCATCAAGTACAACACATGCATCATAATGCCAACATCTAATTGAGAAATATGCCTCTCCTTATAAGCCAACTATATGTAAAATTCAAAGCTTTCTAATGTATCATCCAAAGGGTTGAAAATGCCTTCTTTTGCAAGGATTTTTAGTGTTAACAAAATTGTTGCATTATATGATATACTCATATAAAAATAAATTTTTGTCTTCTCTCATATATTTATATAAAACATTTTTGAACTTTGGTCGTATGATATGGTGGCATGGTATATATGTTTTAAATTTTCAAAAGGTTGGATTGAATGTATTATGGGATTCTAATATGAAGGAATAATTGAATTATAACTAGTATAGATCTATGATAACCATGTATCTAGCAAGAGCTTAGAGGGATCAAATGCACTGATATGCAAACCATTTTTATATGCAATACTTAAAAGAAAGTTGCACCTCTAAAGGTTGCATCCCTCTAGTAACATGATAGATTATGGTTAAGATGTATATCTCTCTCCAATTTTACCTTAATAAAAGTGTCAAAATGTAAAATAATGATGTACTTGAAATGATATAAAAATAAGAATATAACTTTTACTTAGTTTATATAATATATACACATTATTATTATTATTATTATTATATTATAAATTATATTTAAAATCATAGAGAATATGAAAATTGTTGACATTGAAATAATTTAATAAACATGATCATTGAGATATTTGATTTATGGATTGTATTGTCGACATATATGGATTGATTTATTTTATTAATATTATTTTGGAATATATAAATCAATATTACTTTCAATTACTTCTTCTCTTTTCACATTTAAATATTTGATTTTGGTCAATATATATATATATATATATAATACAAATATATATATATATATATATATATATTAATATAATATAATATAAATAGATATATGTTGGTGTGTGGTGTGTTTTATAAAGTTGATATTAAAATAAAATGTTTACATAAAGAATAAAATGATATATTAATATATCCATTTAAATATCATATTATAAATAATTACAAAACATAGTTAGAGTGAGAGTATGATTTATAATTATTTTAATTAAAACTAATGAAATATGTATGTATTTTTTATATTTTTAACATAGCCTGTATTATTTTCTTCAAGTTTTCTTTTGTTTTTATTTCAAAAGGGACACTTATTAACTATACATTGAGCATGGAAAAAATTACATATCACCCTTACAGTCGACTATAGAAGGAGCTTGTGACCTCAAACATGTCACATCGATAAATCATATCTCTTTATTATGTTTGTAAAGTATAGTTCTTAGAAATAATTATTAGGAAAGATAATAGAGCCTCTGACTTCAAGAGTTCATACTGAAGGAAGTTCCCAATTAAAAGAAATGACTGATGAGGTATTTGGAATAATTCATAAATGTGTTGATGTAATACCATCAGCCCCACCTTGAATAGAATTTTATTCTCACAAGCTTCAAGAAGGACCATTATGTGAGCCTAAGGAAACGAACATGAACTTTTTCTTTGTATATGAAATTGGATTAAATCGTAAACCTCTAGAAGCCCCAATGTGGAAAGAGGATGATATTCCTCATCTCTCTTAGGGTTTTATTTGGTTATTTTTAAAAGGAGCCTTGTGCATAGTGTTAGCGTAAAAACTAGACAATGAAATATCGTGTTGCAAGAAGTGCCCTATATAATGGTACCTAGCTATGAGAGGCCATACCATGTACTTTCATTTTATTTCAAATGAAAATTTTATGTGGTTTATTTCGCATCCACTTTTTTTACGTCTTTAGTTTTTACCTAGCCATTATATTAATGGCTCATGAGAATAGTCTTGTTTGGATATCCATGTTGATGACCATGTGCTAGGCTTATGAATTAATTTCATTTGTTGTGGTAATATGAAACCACCAAGGAAAGAAGGATTGGGTCTTCCTATGAGAGCCATACACAAATGACTAAGGTTTGTTAGAGGTAGTCATAAAAGCAAAGGAGTCAAGGTCTACATGGTGAGGCATAATTCAATGTAGAAGGTGGGAAGGACTAGACCTTCCCAACACCTCACTGAGGTAGGACCCATTACCTTGGTCGGCTAGTGGACTCATCAATTATTCATATGGATATGGAAAAAGGATGAACCCTACCAAAGCCAAGTCTCTTCATATGACATCATGGAATTAAGGAGCATACCAATAAAGAAATATTTTGGGGTTTCAGTGGTGAGAGTTCGTTGTTGCGCAATTTTAGGTCCCTATATTACTAGTGTAAGTTGTTATTGTTGTTAGTACAAGCCCCTTATTGTATTATTGTGCCCATATAATCCCCATGTTTTTATTATCAGACCCCATATAAACCCACTAGTTTTATTATTGTGCCGCTACAATATTATTTTTATGTAGTCTCTCATTATATTGGGACCGCTTTGACTCCTATATATAGAAAGGAGGCCATGTCATTTGTATCATCCAAGAATTGTTCATTTCTGTAATGTAAAGGAGGTTTCCCTGTTGAAGAGTTTGATTTCTATGCCAATGACCTATCTTTTCTATCTTTTGGTGACTTGGTTTCGTAACATTTGGTATGAGAGCTTTTGATTCTAGGGTTTTACTGCTCCAAAATAGGTGATCATGGAATTTTTGCTATAATTTTTTTCTGCGAAGTTAAAATAGAACCCATGTGAGCCAAAATCTTGGTGATCCAAAAGTCCAAACTTCAGATCTTGTCTCACTATTTTTCGAAAATATGATCTGAGGAAGATAGTGTTTTTGCAAGCTCAAGAATTTAATCTCGAACAGTTCATTGTAGAATTTTCGTTATATTATTGTTCTATGAAGCTTCATACTAGGAAACTAAAACCCATTTGATCTGAAATCATGGTCAAGCTAGAGCTTGAATTTTAGATATTGTTGCGCTCTATTTTCGGAGATTCAGTCCAAGAATTTAGTGTTTTTGTAGACTCCTCAATTACATTCCAAACAGGTGACCTTCGGAAAATAATCATAACTTTCTCACTGAGCATCACATTGAAATTTAGTCAGAAGTTATAGAAAGAGGATGGACTGTACTTTGTTGTGTATTTGTTTTGAGATTTGAAGGTTGAAATAATGACATGTGGTAGGTCATACAAGTTCTCTCCTCAACCCATTTATAATGACATCATCGTAGGAGATTGGGCATAACTCTTTATTGAAGAATTCAATATTGATGAGACTAGTGTCATTGGAAAGAGGATTCATAGGGCTACCACAGGTCGCAATTTCAGACCATGGAGATCCGAAATTTTAGAGATATAACATATTCAAGATCAAGCTCCTAAAAGAATGAAACATAATGACTTCAATCAAGAAAATAACAACACCAAGTAAGAAAAATTAGATGGATGATTTGAAGAATGTGATTGAAGCTAAGATAAATAGTTTTATATGTGCCATGGAAGCAGACTTGAAGAAAGGCATGGAATATTTGAAGAAATACATAGAAGTTTTGAAGGAATCCAGGACAAAGATGCTACAAGAAGGTACTCTGCTATGTATTTATTTTAGATCCGAAGGTCGAAAGAATGACACATGGCATGTCGTACAAGTTCTCTCCTCAACCCATTTATAATGAGGTCATGGTAGGAGATTTGGCATAACTCTTTATTGAAGAATCCAATATTGATGAGACTAGTTGCATTGGAAAGAGGATTCAGAGGGCTACCACAAGTCACAAGGAGATCCAAAATTTCAGAGATATAGCATATTCAATATCGAGATCCTAGAAGAAAGAAAAATAATGACTTGATTCAAGAAAATAGAAACGTATAGTAAAAAAAAAAATTGGATGGATGATTTGAAAAATTTGATCGAAGCTAAGATAAATAGTTTTATATGTGCCATGGAAGCATATTTGAAGAAATTCATCAAATATTTAAAGAAATACATGGAAGGTTCGAAGGAAGGTGGGACAAAGAAGCTACAAGAAATGCCTCCTAATGACGAAAAGGTAGTAGAGGAAACTCATGATGATCAAAAAAAAAAATGTTAATCATGATCTCATAGAATACAACATTGGATTAAAGACCCACCATATTACAGAGGTCGATATGACAAATTTCGATGTTAAGGATCCCATATCATGGATACTACATATGGATAAATATTTTGATCTACATGATGTGCAATTATTCCAAATGGTACATATTGCATATCTATATTTATAATTGAATCAATTTTTATGGTATAAAGGGATTTGTTCTCTTAAAACACTTGTAACTTGCTCAATTTTCATGGAGGAAATGATAGCCCATTATGAGGATACAAAGAGGAACACCTTATTTAGCCAATTGATAAATCTGTAACAAAATGGTTCAATGATTGAGCACACTGAGGAATTCCAAAAATTGAATATAAGGGTAAATAGTATCCTAGAAAAATAGAGGATTGATGTCTTCTTAAGGACATTAAAGGATATCATTAAACATGAGGTTTGTCTCTAGGAACCTCATTCATTGGAGAAGACATTCAGGTTTCCAAGAAAAATGGAAAGCAAAATTATGGCAACAAGGAAGCCTACCACTCATAAATATAAAGATGGAATTTTTGTTGCCCATAGCCTTCCACAATGTACAAGCTTGTCACCACAACATTGGGAAGAAAAAAGAGAAAAAGGGCTTTGTTACAGTTGTGATAGAAAATACAGTAAGGACATAAGTGTGTTGAGAAGAAATTATTTTAAATAGATTGTGAATAGTAGGAAGAAAAGGAACAGGAATTGTTAGAAGAAGAGGACATACACTAGGAACAAACTCTAAAGAGAGAAGAAATGAATCTAACCATATCTTGTAATGCATTGGCAGGAATTACCACTCCTCAAACTATCAAAATAGAATGAGAGATCAAGAAGAAAAAGGTAATAGTGTTGATTGGTTCCGGTCGTACCCATAATTTTATTCATTGTAAGATAGCCATGGAATTGAATTGCTTCCTATATCCAGCACCAAAGTTTCAAGCGATAGTTGCAAGTGGAGAAACCATAAATTGCTTTGGAGAGTGCCATAATATCAAGCAATCAATGGAAGAATATGTATTAAATATCCCAGTGATTTCCATTCCAATGGGTGTTGCTCATGTTGTACTACGAGTCTAATGGCTACAATCCTTGGGTACAATAGCTTTTACTTTTCAAGATCTTTTCATGAAATATTTTTCGTAAGGAAAGGAAGTTGAATTAAGGGGTATCACATGTAAACTCGAAAAGATAATTATCTCTAATAGAATGACAAATCTTCTAATGAAACAACAATGAGGTGTAACTGCACAATTATGTTCACTATAGGTTCCCACATTGAAATCATCTATTTCTCAAGATCTGCAAAAAGTTTTGGACAATCATTCCATGGTATTTGAGAATCCCAAAGGCCTCCCACCTATTCATGGTCATGATCATGCTATTCATTTTATTCAAGGAAGTGTTCCTCCAAACATCAAAACTTACCTAATGGGAAGACACCTAAAGGTTAAAATGGATAACGACATTTTTAAATACCTTTTAGAATTAACTTCGGAAGAACAACAAAAATAGGTGACAAAGATGTTGGGTGATGACTTTGAAATCATCTATAAGAAAGGGGAGAAAAAATTTTGTTGCAGAAGCACTCCCAAGAAAAGATGAGGGTGTGGAAGCATTATTTTGTGTAAATTGGATAAATGAAGAAAAGGATGAATGGAACAATGATGAAGAAGTGTAGGAAATCATTCAAAATTTTTAGAAAATTTCAACTTGCACAATAATGTTAGAACTTGGCGGAGAAGGAAAAATCATATTGGAACCCAAAGCGGTCACAGAAACAAGAAATGGGTAGCTAAGAAATCAATCAATTTCAACGTATCTCATAATTTGGAAGAACTTACCCACAAAAGATTCCACATGGGAGGATGAGAATTTTATACAGAACCATTGAGAACTACTCAAGTGTTGAGGATAGTAGTTTTCCGAGTAGAGAGAGTGTTAGGTCCGTATACTACTAGTGTAAACCCCTATTTTTATTAGTGCATCCCCCTTATTCTATTATTGTGCCCATATAGTCCCCATGATGTTATTATTGTACCCCATAGAAGCCCACTATTATTACTATTGTGCCCCTACAATATTATTGTTATGTAGTCTCTGATTGTATTAGTAATGCTTAGACTCCTATATATAGAAAGGGGGACTTTTCATTTGTTTTATTGAACAATTGTTAATTTATGTAATGTAAAGGAGGTTTCCTCCTCGAGGAGGATGATTTCTAAGTCATTGATCTATATTTCCTATATTTTTGTGAGCTGGTTTCATAACATGCATGATTAGAGGCCAAATTTGACAAAGCTAGATTTGTCTTGTCATCAAGTGGTTTCAAAATGCGGGAAGAAAATAATATCTTTTGCAATAGAATAATTCCACAACTGCAGTTGTTGGTAGAATTGTCAAAGTAGGTGAGAAAATATGCAATGGATAGAGGGGTTAGGAATATAGAGAGTTTCTAGTTGAGGCAAACCTCTCATTTTGAAATTCCAAGAAATGGAGAGAGTAATTGAGGTGTCCGTGCAGGAATTGTTGCAACTCACTCAATGATATTGTTAAGGTCCCACCCTAACCCCGTTATTTATGTAGTGGGATCACGTCATAATAAAGAGTCAATAAAACCCATAGTAATAATTGTAAGTGGTTAACCCGCTATTAATGACGGGATCACAGTTAGTTGCAAATGGGCCTAGTATTAGATAGATGGTATTAATAAAACCCATGGTATTGATCCATGGTATTGCATGTATGAGTCATATATAAAGGATAGAGACTCCCTGCACGGAGCATCGTGTCTTATTTTTGAATCGAGATCTACTCTATTGGAGGTTGTCCCCTCAAAGAGGCCAGTGAACATTGTTGTGTGAATAATAAAATATTTGTTGTTGACTCTCACTATTCTATGTTCTGGGTATTTTTCTTCACATATTCTGTATTTGGGTATCTTTTGCAGGTTAAGAGCATAACAAGTGGTATCAGAGCACTTTCCAGGTCTGTTGGGATCTTCATTTATTAGAAAAAAAATTGGCTAGAGACGTGTTCTTGCGTCTTTAAACCACGGGATCTGTCATTGAGTGCATAAACCTATGGATTTGGGGAGGCATGCACGCATGAAATACAAGAGGTGGTCACGCTTGTTGGACTCTGTTGTAACCCCTATCGGTAGCCCTTCGAGTAGTAGTGCATTAGACAGAACCGTGTACGAACTGTCTTCCATGTACCTCCTGGGTATATTGGAAGCCCCCTAGCTCCTCTGCACCCTAGCCATAGATAAACCGTCGGCCGTCTTCCTGCTACAGTACACCGAGAATAGCACTCGGAGAGATTACTTGCCCATACGATAGGGTAGTCGGGTTGTATGACTACGGGTATGGTTGATCCTCCTTAGTTAGAGCCCTGAAACATTGGGCCGAGTACTACTATCAGACCATTATGTATATTGCGATCTGTAGCACCTGACACTCCTCGAGACCATAGTTCCCTTTTCTATCCTGGGATCATGTATCATCTCTACCAGATTCGCTCACGCAAAAGGGTGCAGCAGCAGTAGACAGCGGTCTGATCTATTAGATCCATCAGATCCGCAACAGCAATCTATTCCGTCGCTAAGACCTATCTGAGTAGTTGTGTGGCATTCCTATACCGGAGCATAATTTTCGCATGACTTTTGATAGCATTGAGATTTTGAGGATTCAGCGACTACAGTATTGCTAAGGAAGTAGTAAAACTTCATTAGGAGTTTATCTCCCAGGGTGATTATTGGTGATCTAGCCCATTAGAATCAGGATGACGAGCTGAGCACGATGGTACCATTCAAGTCTTAGTGAAAAAAAAAATTGGCAGTCCCAAATTTCAAGAGCATCAGGTCGGTGCATGGTAGCAACTAGAGCTCAATCTATGGCCAATGAGAGGATGGACAAACTTGAACAAACCTTGCAATCCCTCCAAACTCAGCTTGACAATCTAACAATATTAATCCTGAGTGTAATCCCGAAGGGAAAGGAGGAAGCCCATGAGGAGGTGTATATTGGCAATGGACAGAGTGAGGGTGAGTCAAGCCATTCTCCTCACCTCTGGGGCCCCCAAAAACAACAATCCTGTCTGAGACCTCCCAAGTTGGATATGCATAAATTTGATGGTTCTCACCCGGCGGCATGGATAGCACAAATGGAGGAGTATTTCAATCTGAATAACATCCTAGATAATGAGACTCAGCTTATGGTGGGGAGCATGTACTTGGATAGTGAAAGGTGGCAATGGTGGGAATGGTATCAACATTGCAATGCACCTTTTTTGACTTGGGACAAATTCAAAAAATCTCTTACAAACTGCTTTGACCAGGAATCTCTTTTCTTGGGTCGTCTTACTAAGCTCCAACAGATTGGCACAGTGGATGAATATATTACAGCCTTTGAAGCCTTAGCCTTCTGCACTAGGGGTCTCTTAGATGTGTTCTACACGAAATGTTTTATCAGCGGTCTTAAAGAGGCCATAAAAGCCCACGTCCAACTACACCACCCTCCCACATGGATTGAGGCTTGCAAGCTAGCTCGAAACATGGAACGTGCGTTAGCAGCCCTATCCACTCGCCCAAATTTCATCGCCAAGGATCGCCCGCCACAGGCTCACGGCACGACTCAAACACTTAAGGTTCAAAAGGTGTCACTTGTAGAAATGGCAGAAAGAAGAAAGCAGGGATTATGTTACTACTGTGATGAAAAATACTCGCCAGGTCACAAATGCAAGGAGCCAATTTTTTTTCAGATTGATGCCACTCATTACAACTCATCGGAGGAAGATCTACCACTTGAGGAGCATGAGGCGGTAGAAGAGGACAACCAAAAGGACAATGTCCCTGATGAACCAATTATTTCATTACATGCTCTCGCAGGGATTTCTTCAGCTCAAACTCTCAAAATCAGAGGTTTTATTAAACATCTCCCAGTAGTAGTCCTAATTGATAGTGGAAGTACACATAATTTCATCCATCAAAAAGTCATGGAAGGAGTGCATTGTTTTGTATGAGCAGATTCTAACTTCCAAGTCCAAATTGTGGATGGGGGAACAATGAAATGTGAAGGCCGCTGTGAAAATGTTAAAATTCAAATGGGGGATTATCAGTTGAAGACCCACGTGTTTGCAATACACATGGGTGGGTGCGACATTGTCCTCGAAGCTAAATGGCTTCGCACTCTTGGGCCAATCACAATGGATTTCCAAGAGTTATATATGACCTTTAAGAAGAACATCTACACACATACCCTCCGTGGACTCCAGGCGGGAGCCCCTTCTATCATCAACTCGCATAGGATGGAAAAATTGCTAAAAAAGGGCCATCATGGAGTTATAGCTCAATTTAATGCCATCCAGGAAATCGAAACCAAGTCTCTACCGATTCATCTTGAGATGCAACAGATTTTAGATAACCATCTACCAGTCTTTGACAAGCCTCATGAGCTTCCACCCTCGAGAGGAGAACATGATCATAGCATCACCTTGGTTTCTGGGGCCCAACCTCAAAATGTGCGTCCATATAGATATCTGTTCACCCAAAAGAATAAAATAGAAAAAATAATCAAGGAACTTTTGGAAGTAGGTGTCATACATCCCAACATTAGTCCTTACTCATCACCAGTGGTCATGGTACTCAAGAAAGATGGGGAATGGTGGATGTGTCCAAACATCATGGCCCTCAATAAGTTGACAGTCAAAGATAAATTTCCCATCCTGGTGGTTGATGATTTGCTGGATGAAGTCAATGGGTCTCAATTCTTCTCTAAGCTCGATCTTCGCTCAGGCTACGACCAAATTCGCATGAAGGAAGTCGACATTCCAAAGACTGCTTTCTGAACTCATGAAGGCCAATATGAGTTCTTGGTCATGCCATTCGGTCTTTGTAATGCCCCATCTATTTTTTCAGAGACTTATGAACCATCTTCTCAAACCATATCTCAGGAAATTCGTTCTTGCCTTCTTCGACGACATCCTCATCTATAGTTCCACTTGGGCCACACATCTTCAACATGTAGATCTACTCTTGCAACTGCTATGCAAGCATCAATTATTTGTTAAGATGTCCAAATTTTCATTTGGTATGGAAGAATTTGAGTATTTGGGCGCCATTGTGGGGCATGCAGGTTTCAAGGTGGACCCCAAAAGGATCCAAGCAATGCAGGATTGGCCTTAACCTAAGACCTTGAAGAGCCTCAGAGGATTTTTGGGTCTCACAGTTTATTATCGCAAATTCATCCACAATTATGGTCGCATAGCGAGGCCCCTCACGCAACTCCTGAAGAAAAATTCATTGTTCTGGAATGAGGATGCACAGCAGGCATTTACAGCTTTCAAAAATGCCATGCGTTCCACTCTAGTCTTAGCACTACCGGATTTCACCAAATATTTTGTCATTGAATGTGATGCTTATGGTACACGTATTCGGGCAGTCTTAATGCAAGAAGGTCGACCTTTGGCCTTCACAAGACAACAACTAAGTGGGAAGAATCTGACTCAATCTACCTATGAGAAGGAAATGATGGCCATCTTACATACAGTAGAGACCTGGCGTCCTTATTTACTGGGGTGACGTTTCCAAATCTGCACAGACCATCACAGTCTTAAATATTTTTTGGAGCAACGCCTATCCTCCCCAAAACAAATTAAATGGCTTGCCAAAATGTTGGGATATGATTATGAGATTGTTTACAAAAAAGGGCAAGAAAATAGTGTAGCAGATGCATTATCTCACTGATTTGAGGAAGAAAGTACCCTACTAGCAATTTCCCTTCCCATTCCAGAATAGATTAAAGAGGCTCGCAGGGAATGGTTTTCACATCCCGGGCTCTCCCAACTCATTTCTCAATTGCAGGCAGATCCAAATCCCAACAATGGCTGCTCGTGGCACAATGAGATTCTTTGCTACAGGGACAGAGTTGTAATATCACCAACATCTAGCCTCAATAGTCACATTTTGGCAGAATTGCACTCATCCCCCCTTGCAGGACATTCAGGCTTTCAAAATACGTATTCTCACACCAAAAGATCATTTTCTTGGATAGGCGTGAAAAGGGACATCCTTACCTTTGTAGCAGAATGTGATGTATGTCAATGCCACAAAGGGGAGACCGTCAAAGCACCAGGCACATTACAACCATTGCCCATCCCGACATCAATATGGACGAAGGTTTCTATTTATTTCACTACAGGTCTTCCAAAGTCTAGAAACAAGTCAGTCATCATGGTGGTTGTGGACAGACTTTTGAAGTATGCTCATTTCTACGCCCTACCCCATCCGTTTACACCGACTTTGGTCGCTCAATCCTTCACGGATCAGATCTTTAAATTGCATGGCATGCACACTTCTATTGTGTCTGATCGTGATCTAATCTTCACTAGTAATTTTTAGCAGGAACTCTTCCCTATGAATTAATATATGGTCAACTCCCTCCTTCCCCTACTTCTTATATCAAGGGACGCTCAAATGTACAAGCATTGGATGAAATCTTGCAAGACCGTTCAACCATGCTCGCCCATCTTAGATAGAATCTTAATCAAGCTCAAAACCGGCTGAAGAACAGGTAGACCAGCATCGCTCAGAGTGCCAATTTCAACAAGGGGATCAGGTCTTTTTGAGGCTGCAACCATATAAGAAAACATCACTCAAAGACAAGGGTTCTTAGAAACTATCTCAAAAATTCTACGGACCATGTCAAGTACTTCAGCGCATTGGAGAAGTAGCATAAAAGCTGGCTTGGCTGCCTATTGCAAAAATCCATCCAGTTTTCCATGTCTCATGCCTCAAGAAAGTGATTGGGAATAATTGCAGAATTCAAACCGGTCTACCTGAATTGGACATGGAAGGGTCAATCTCGCTCCAACCTGAATAGGCCCTGGACACACGAGAACAGCCCTTGCATGACCGAGTGATTAGGGAAGTCCTCGCCAAGTGGAAAGACACCTCTCTAGAAGATGCAACTTGGGAACCAACCACTATTCTTCAGTAGTTTCCCTAGCTTCAGCCTTGAGGACAAGGCTATTCTTAAGGGGGAGGGCATGTTAGGGTCCCACCATAACCCCCTTATTTATGTAGTGGGATCACGTCATAATAAAGAGTCAATAAAGCCCATATTAGCAATTGTAAGTGGTTAACCCGCTATTAATGACGGGACCATAGTTCGCTGCAAATGGGCCTAGTATTAGATAGATGGTATTAATAAAAACCATGGTATTGATCCATGGTATTGCATGTATGAGTCATATATAAAGGATAGAGACTCCCTGCGAGGAGCATCGTGTCTTATTTCTGAATTGAGCTCTACTCTATTGGAGGTTGCCCCCTCGAAGAGGCCAGTGAACATTGCTTTCTAAATAATAAAATATTTTCTGTTGACTCTCACTATTCTATGTTCTAGGTATTTTTCTTCACATATTCTATATTTGGGTATCTTTTGCAGGTTAAGAGCATAATGGATATGTGTAGAAAAGAAGACTAAAGTTGCAAAAATGAAGATGTAGTAGCGAAACCACATGATCGGGAAATCATGAATATTTCTTAGCAAGGGAATTTGATGTAGGAGCATTGACTTAAGCCCAAACAGAATTTTATTCTCAAAACCTTCGAGAAGGAGAAACATTGTAGCCTGAGGAAAGGAGGATGATTTTCTAGTTTTTCTATAGAATTTAATTAAATTGTAAACATCTAGAATGCCCAACGTGGCAAGAGGATGAGATTCCTCATCTCTCTTTGGGTTTATATTATTTATCCTTCTATGATTTGATTGTAATGTGTTAGCATGCTAGTGAGTCAATGAAATGTTAGGCTAAGAGAAAGGCCCAATATGATGTCAGTCACCCTGTCATAGGTCATGACATGTACTTTCATTTTCATTCAAATATAAAATTCTTGTGTCATTTACTTGGAATTAGATTATCATTCTTTTTGTACTTCTATAATTTTGTCTTTGCCACTATATTTTTACGTGATGAGGATAGTCTTATTTGAAGAGCCAAGTCAACAACCATGTGTTCAACTTATGAATTAATTTCATTTGCAAGGGTACTATGGGACCACCAATGAAATAATGATTGGGTCTTCCCATGAGAGCCATTCTCAAATGACATAGGTTTGTTAGAGGCATTCTGGATAAGGGTGGAGTTAAGGCATACATGGTCGGTTGTATTTCAAATTAGAGGTGAGAGATGAGTCGACCAGCCTGAACCTTGACTAGGGTGGGGCCTAGTCGGATCGTTGGCCATGGACTAATTGGATATCTACAGGGAAATGGAAAAGGTTGTCCCACAACCAATGGCAAGACTTCTGAAGTAATGTCACATAATTGAGTCAATTATTGGCAAAGAAATTTTTTAGGGTTTATGAGCTAAGAGTTCATTGTTGTAGAGGGTTTGAAGGTCAAAATTGATAAAACCAAATTAGAACCCTCATAAAAAAATAGAGTGGACTAGGGAATAGGAGTGGATTGATGTCTGTTGTTGGTTAGGACCCTACAAAGAAACAAATAGTATTGGCTTCTCCCGTAGGTTGTTTCCTAAAAGTTTGTTAAATTTAGGGGTTTCATGTTTCCTATAAGTCATTGCACAGAAGTTATTGTAATAATAGGTTGTTTCCTACAAACAAAAATTACTTAAATAAGTTTTGTAGTTTTTCTGGAAATGCTTTCCATGATATATTGTCATCCATGTTCTCATTATGAGATTGATATACCACGGAATATGTGTTTGATGTTTATCGTAGATTGATGTCTATGAACGTCTTTCAATTTTTAGGGTTGCGCTAGTTCGAAAAAAAAATACAAAAACTA
>APFE031278102.1:0-23169 GCA_000404065.3 Pinus taeda | reverse complement strand
TTTGACTGCTAAGTCTACGAAGGCATACATACTCTACCCCCCTCTAGTTTTGAACCTGTGACCTCTTAGGAGGAAACTATAAACCTAAAGCATGCAGTTTAAAAAAAACACTGACATAATGTCTTATATATAATGATTAAAATATTTAAAAATAACTAATCATTTGAAATGTAAACATAAACGATAAATTCTTAAGAGGTATTGAAACAGTGAAACAAAACTAATCCATAAAAAAAAAAAAAATTGAAAATATACTATCATGATTTCCATGTTCATAGAATTATGATTACATTTGATGAATCAAAACTCGTAAGTTGTTCATATTTGTTTTAGCTCGTTGCCTCATAATTCTGAACACGGTAATAATCGTGGCGGACAATATTCTAGAAAAAGGGTTGAAATTCTAAAACAGGAAAACCTGGCATAAAGCCTTCCTAACACCGAACTATGGGCCTTTACACGACATCTAGTAGGCATGGAGAGAGACATTCCAAATTGATTTTGTCCCACCTCCATATTTAAGCACTCAAAAAGCATAGGATGCATATTTAAATGGAGGCCCAATATTGCTTTTATAATCCTATGGATGGAGACAATAATAATCTTATCAAATGTTCATTTAATATTAATATCAAATTTAGAAAAAATATAAACATATTTATTTATATATATAAATTACAATAAAATATTTCAACTCCCACGCTAATTAAATTATTACAATGTCAACAATTTACATATTTTATATCATTTGAAATAATAATAATAATAAGTCTATGTATATAAAGTAATTAAAAAATCAAACTTATATTCAAATCCATATTGTTGTAGCACTTCAAGTATCTTTGAGTAAGATGGATATATAATGTTTCTTAAAAAACCAAAGTTTCAAGAGAAAATTATTCAGATATTCATCTATAATACTTGTTAAAGTACCCAAAGTTTAAAGAGAAAGTTATTTAGATATTCTACTTCATCATAGGTTTCAACACGAAATAGGGAGATTTTTTTTTTTGTTCTATCCAACCTTAAATAGATTATGTTATTTATGAATATTGAAAATGATTTGAACAAGGAGGTAGCACTTGCGAGAAAGAAAACATAAAATTGTAATACCCCTTCATACTTTAATGATTGTTGTTATTTTAAAATTACTTTCTATTGTGAAGTAAATTGAGATTTTATGTAAATATATAAATTTATCAATTTATAAATAACATTATTGGAAATACTTTGGAATGGGACATTCAAAATTGACATCCTTGCGTGAAATAATTATGAGAAAGATTCTAGATAAATTTCTAGATAAGATTTAATGAATAGGAGGAAAATCCATTAAATTGTTTAGTTCAGGGAAAGACTCAAAGCTTGGACAAGAATAAAGCACCATGGGATATAGAAGTGGGATTTTAAGGAATATCCTAGGCAAGTAGTTGTGGAAGACCATAAAATCAGGATGCCGCTAATGGAAAAATCTAACATGGAAGAAAGGCATGAAATACCTAGCAGAGAAAGAATTTTGTTATCTTGTCGACAATTTCTCTCATCTCGAGTGGAATTGGAAGTGTAGTTCATGGTTGGGTGGCGAATGTGCTCATCAAGTATGATTTACTACAATGATTCTCGTTAGAAAATATGTGCATAATTATTTGTTAGAATAGTTCTAAAATTAGTATGGTAAATAGGAATTTTGCTTTTAGTTTCAATATCTTTTAATGTTGAAGTTAGCGTTATGTATATGAGTTTTGTACATAATTGACATGCTTAATAATTTTACATTAAACAGTAATATCTAAGAATATATGCATATAGTGATTGAAAAATTAGTGATAACATATCATATTCTAAAGAAAATTCTATAGGAAATGAAAAGAGGATTTATTCCAACGTTTTGTAGGGTTGTATGTATAGTAAGGTTATTGAGGTTAGTTGTAGAACATTCCATTTTAGATAGCTATTATTATAATACTTTGTCAACAACAATTCATAGGAAAAACTTAAGAATTTATCAAGGATAGATTTGGTAAAGTAATTATGGGAAAATCGAAGTGGAATTACTTGGTATAACATTCAATATTTTCATCTACACAAACTAACTCTTTCCTTTGGCCTAATATATATTTCGTAAGAAAATAATTTACTACATGCACGAGTCAACATAGATAAAATAGAAGTAATTACTTAAACTAGTGCCATCATCTTCTAAGGAAGTACGGTGTTACTTGTCATTTGGAAATTTTCAATAATAAAGATATTTGATTGTAAATCAAAGATTCTTCAATTGAAGACATGAAAAGAAATTACAACAAAAAACAATGGACATTATTAATAGCTAGTCAAATTGGGATTTTCTATATATGATTTATTTGTTGTAAAATTTTAATACTACCCTCCTAGATATGCTCATGAAAGTGAAAATTGTATATGAATTGACTACCACATGAAATTAGTAAATTGTTAAACTAAACGTATAGAAATAAAACAATGATAGATACTTGTGTCGACATGCATAGAAAGGGATTTTTATCTAAACCTATACGGGTTGAAAATAGTTAAGGAAGTAATTCCTTTGGTTTTCTTCTCAACTGAGGCATATATTGCAAACTCAAATCATAGAAATTAACATGCAATGAAAAGAGTATTGAAACAATACCCATTGAATCATATTGAATTAAATTAATAGGTAACAACACTATTTAATTAAACGAGAGAATAATATTCAAAATATGGAAAAAATACAAATCTTCATACAAGGTTGCAGCGAGTATGCTTCTATCCCTATGACACTGCAGAGATTAATTAAAAGGGTTTCCTATAGTGACTCATAGTTTGAGATTTGTAAATACAACATGAATATTATAATTATTTAAAAAGAAAAAAAATGCACATATTAAATAGGGACTCTACAACTGATTAATATATCAAAAACTAAGTTGGAGAGTACAATGTACAAGGTTTTCGTCCATAAGTATGAAGCAAGCCTTCAATAAACCTAGAATGAAAAACATAGGGACATGGGACAAATTTATATTGATAAAGGAGTCACAAGCTAAGAATGTGTAATAACCTTATCTTTCTAGCTCACTTTTAATCAATAAGCATATTACAAGTAATAACAATAACCCCTATCAATCAAGAGCTAGAAACAAAACCATTGTAAGGGCTTGAGTTTAGAGAGAATTGTAAGTAACCTCGAGCCGTGATGAGACAAATTTAGTTGGACTGTGGTAGGATGGAAGGATCCACTTCGAAAATTAATATGGATGGCATCATCTTTCAGGAGCATTTTTACACCATGTAGAATAGGAAATCAAAACAAAAAGGGAATAAAAGCTTAAGGACAATAATTATCTGTACTTATATATGATTCCATTCCTTTGGATCAAGAGGAAAAAACCCTATATACACCCTCTCACCATGATGTCCTTGTAAATTCACAAATAAATATTGTTGGTTAACATCAGTTGGAAATGCCAAAAATGAGAACAAAAACCAAGGAATGAAAAAAAACCACCAACAAGAAAAACCTAAAATTGTAAACTCTTTACCATGGTGATGCATTAGAACAACAAATCAAAAATCTTAACACTAGGTATTTACCTAAGCGAGGACTCAGATTTCCCTTTAGTGTTTTAGGATCTTATTTCGAATGCTTTATGCACCAAGTACTTTTGTAGAGGCCAGAGTTCTGCAAAAGGAAGTATTTCCCAAAGGGAATACAAGCTCCGTTTCTAGTGAAATAATGAGAAAAGAGAAAAATTGATGCATAAAGCGAACCGTAACTTAATTCAAAATTTTAGAAGGAAAATGCAATTTGAAATACCAACATTTTAAGCAAGAGATACATAGAATCGAGAGGAAATTACTTGAGAACATATAATTTGTGTGTGAAATGAGTTAGTGGACCCTCGGCAGAGTGCTACTTTGAAAGGCACTCAAAGGATGCCTGCCTACAAACTTTTGCTCTGGAAAAGGACATAACAATGGTAAACTCTTCAAGGGATTTGTGCACCAACGTAACGAGACAAAATGAGAAGGGAGCAAAAACACCATTCCAACACCATTTAGAGATCCATCCACTCTTAGTTCTCAATGAAGGAACCATGAATAAACTTACCAATAAGTCATATGATGAGCATGGGACATGACTTGAACTCTACCTGCCTCTCAATGTAACATAAATAGAGGCCATCACCATATGCTTGATACTAAAACAAAAAATTCTCAGACATCAGCTACAAGCATAACCGAAAGCCATGAATGATAAGAAAGATGAATGGATGCAAATAGGGATGACAGGACCGAATTAGTGTTAGGAGGGGAAATTAGGATTGACAGGCACTATATTATGTCTTATGTGTCTTAATTTGGGTCATCTGTATTAGTTTTCAAAGAGAATAATGACACATTTAGAATATGCATTGGTTATCGACAACTAAACAAGCTGACCATTAAAAAAAATACCCATTTCCCCATATTGATGACATATTAGATCAAGTGAGGGTCGCAGCTATTTTTTCCAGAATTGACTTAAGAACTCAATATCATTAACTAAGAATGCGAAGTGAAGATATTCATAAGATAATGTTTAGGACTAGATATGGACACCATGAATTTGTAGTGTCACCATTTGGTCTTAATAATGCCCCAACAATGTTTATGTGCTAGATGAATCTTATATTCAACAAATACTTGGATAAATTTGTGTCGGTATTTATCGATGATCTCTTGGTATATTCAAAAATTGAAGAAGAACATAAGGAACACTTAAAATTGGTGCTACAAACTTTAAGGGAAGATGAGTTATATGCCAAATTTAGAAAATGTGAGTTCTACAAAACCAAAATAAAACACTTGGGCCACATAATTTCAAGGGAAGGACTAATAATTGATTTTTCAAAGGTTAACTCCATGGTTAACTATCTCATGCAAAAGGATGTGTCTGTAATTCAATCATTTATAGGACTCATGGGATATTACTATAGCTTTATAGAGGGAATTTTCAGAATAACATATCATATCACATCATTTCAAAAAAGGAATAAAATTTGAATGGGCTACAAAATGTGAGAATAATTTTGGCGAGTTGAAACATTTACTTACAATTGCTTGTATCTAAAACCTTGTAGATCCAACATTCCTTAGTGAACCTGAGTTCAACATAAAACACATAAAAGGGAAAGAAAACAAGATAGGACACACTTTGAGAAGACATGCTCATAATCTAATGGAAGTGGTTGTTAGTAGTACTAATAAATATTTCTCAGAGAACATAAGGAATTTCGTAAACAATGACCATAAATACCTCGAAATTTAGCAAAAATTATCGTAGATTAATAGTCATGGTTATGCAGAGAATTCTACAAGATTGTTGATTTAGAGAATACGATTGTATGTTCGCAATGTACATACTTTGAAACAACCAATACTTTCTAAATTTAATAAGAAAACTTATTTAGGACTCCGAGGATACCAAAATATGGTCACAACATTAAGGAAAAAATTCTTTTGTTCTGGAATGAAGAAACAGGTGGTTGAATATTTCTCAAGATGTTTAGAGTGAGCTGGTAAAGATTGAGAATCAACACCCTATTGGGCTGATGAATCCACTACATATCCCTAAATGGAAATTGAAAATAATTTATTTAGATTTTATCCTATGGATAAGAAGGAAAAAGAGACAGCATGAATTAATCATGGTGGTGGTGGATACCTTAAGTAAGGCATCCCACTTTTGGCATGGCACAAATTGCTCATATATTCTTGACAGATATTTTTTAGTTACATGGAGTACCCAAGATGATAGTATGAGAAAAGGATGCCAAATTCACCTCAAATTATTGGAAGCCATTACTTGGGGTCATGGGGACAAAATCAAATTTTTGCACTACATACCATCCTCAAAAGGATTGATAAAGTGAGAGAATGAACCAGATTTGGAAGACATAGTCACAATCTATCTCATAGATAAACCTACAAAATAAGAGGATTTTATTAATTTAGTCGATTATTCCTACAACAAAAGTGATCAAAAATCTATATAAATGATCTCTTTTGAAGAATTATATGGCATAAAATTCAATACACCACCTAGTTCGAGTCAACCAGATGATAAATTGATTCTCAGGTTAGATTCCTTGCACAAAATGGGGCAAACAATATGAAGAATTCAAGAGAATATTAAAACATGTTAGGACCGACCAAGAAGTTATGCAGAAAAACTGAGAACACACAAAGAGTTCAAAATTAGAGATAATGTATATTTGAGAGTGAAACCCAGGAAGATTACATTAAGAATGGGAACTTGTCCATAATTTCCACCAAGGTTTTCTGGGTCATTTGAGATTTTGGAAGCAATAGGACGTGCAGCTTATCAATTAACACCACCTAGTCACATTAAAGTTGATAATTTTTTTCATGTGTCTTTACTTAAGAAATATGTACATGATGGTTCTCACATTATTGACTAGAAATTGCTACAAGTGGAACCCATAGAAGACTTTCTGGAGAAACCTCTCAGGATCCTTGACAAGTAAGAGATTTGGCTCTAAAATTGAGTCGTCATTCAAGATAAACATTAATGGAAGAAATTTACTCCCAAACAGTCCACATGGGAGTCAGTAGAAGAAATTCTAAAAAATTATCTAGCTTTGTTCTAGAGGGATGTAGCTGGTACAATAAACGTGACGGAAAGTGTAGAATAAAAGGGGCGAAGAATGTAATACCCCTTCTTACTTTCAGGTTGATTATTGTTATTTTAAACTGAGTATATAATGTGAATGGTGGAAAGTCCATAGATTACATTGAGATATCATGTAAATAGATAAATTTTATTGATTAATAAATAATATGATTGGAAATACTTGGGAATGAGACACTTTGAATTAACATCCTTACATGAAATAATTTTCCATGAGAAATATTCTATATAAAGTTCTAGATAAAATTTGATGGATATGAGAGAAAATAAATTAAATCTCCTATATAGTGATTATCTAGGGAAAGATGATAAGCCTGAAAAAGCATAAAGCATCACAGGAGATAAAAGGAGGCTTTAAAAGAAAAGCCTAGGAAAGTGATTGTGGAGGACCACAAATGCGGGACGTTGCTAATGTAAACATGTAACATGGAAGAAAGGTATGAAATACCTAATAAAGAAATCAACATAGGTTGTTCATCTCTTTGGAAATTTCTCTCAGCTTGAGGGGAGCTGGAGGTACAGTTCATCGTTGGGCAGTGAGTGTGCTCACCAAGTACTATTTGCTACAATGATTTTGGTTATAAAAATTGTGTATAATTACTTCTAAGAATAGTTCTAAAATTAGTTTGGTAAATGGGAATTATGTGTTTGGTTTTGATATCTTTGAGTGCTGAAATTAGTGTCATGTATGTGAATACTGCACATAATTTTGATGCTTAATAATTTTGCATTAAACAATAATATTTAAGAATAGATGCATATAGATATTGGAAAATTAGTGAGAGTATATCGTATTTTAAAGAAACATGTACAGGAGATGAAAAGAGGAGATATTCCATGGTTTCATAGGGTTATATATATGGTAATGTTCCAAAGTTTATTCATAGAACATTACATTCCCCTGTAGATATCTATTATTAAACTTTGTCAAAAACAATTTTCTAGAAAAACGAAAGAAGTTATAAGGGATAGATTTGGTATAATAATGTTGGGAAAACCGAAGTGAAATTATTGAGTATAAAATTCGAGATCTACATATGTAGGAGCTAACTCTCTTCTTTGATATATTATATATTTTGCATGAAAATGGTTGCACGAGTCAAGATAGGAAAAAATGAGTATGATAGGTATTAGTTAATGAATATGGAAAGATTAAATGTGAAGTAAACACTTAAACTAATGCCACCAAATTCTGAGAAAGAATGGTGTTACTGGTCATTTGGAAATTTTCAATAACAAATATATCTAATTGTAAATCGAAGAGGAGTAGAATACATGAAAAGTAATTACAGTGAAAAGCATTGGACACTATTGACAGCTAGTCAAATAAGGATTTGTTATTTATCAGTTATTTGATTAAGTATATTGCTAGTAAAATTTTGATACTATCATGGTATAGTGGCTCCTTACAATGAAAATTATATATGCATTGACTACCAATGGAAACTAGTAAACTGTTAAACTAAACATACACAAATAGAACACAAATAGCTTCTTGTGCTAACATGCATAGAAAGGGATTTTTAGCTAAACTTATATGAGTTGAAAAAATTTAAGGAAGTAATTCCTCTTGTTTTCTTATCAATTGAGGCAAATATCATAAAGTCAAATCATAGAAAAAAATTATGAAATGAGAAAACTAATGAATCATTACCCATAAACCCACATTGAATTAAATTAAGAGATAACAATACTATTTAAATAAACTGGAGAATAAAATTCAAAATTTGGAATAAATACAAAGGTTCGTATAAGAGTATAGTGAGTATGCTTCTATCCCTATGACACTGTAGATATTAATTAAAAGGAATGTTTCTATCGATTCATAGTCAAAGTATTTTTAAATACAACATGCATATTATTACTATTCAAAAAAAAATATATAACTGATATTACACATGGACTCTACGAGAAATTAATATATAAAAAAAAATGGAGACTAGAACACACAATATATTCCTCCATAATTATGAAGGATGCCTTGAACAAACCTCTAAACAAAAATACAGGCACATAGGATAAATTTATGATGATGAAGGATTCACAAGCTAAGAATGTGTCATAACCATATCTTGATAACTCACTTTCAATCAATAGGTACATTACATGGAAGAATAGTAACCCATTTCAATCACAGGCAAGAAACGAAAACCAATGTGAAGGCTTGAGTTCAAAGAGAATTTTAATTAACTAGGACCCATGAGGCAAAATTTTTAGTTGGTAGAGGCACCATAGAAATAACATTTATTGGACTATGGTAAGACAGAAAGATCAAGATGTAAATTCAATATGGATGGCATCAACTTTTAGAAGTATTTTTGCACCACACAGAATAGGAAATCATAATAATAATAATAAGAAAAAAAAAACTTAAGGAAAAGATTTACCTTTAACTGTGTATGACTACATTGCAGTGGACAGAGAGAGAAATACCCTATATACACCCTCTCACCATAATTTCTTTGTAAATTCACATATATATCCTATGAATTTGCATCATTTCGCAACGTCACAAATGTGAATAAAAGCCAAGCAATAAAAATATAAGAAAAATAAGAAAAACATAGAATTGTAAATTCTTTACCACGACGATGCACAAGAACCACAAATCCAAAATCTTCGTAACCCTGGGTATTGCCTAAGCGAGGAGTCAAAAATTCCCTCAAGTGTTTGAGGATCATGTTCTGAACATTTCTAATGCCAATTACTTTTGCAGAGGTGAGGGTTCCCGAGAAGACAATATTTCGCAAAGGGAATACAAGCTCTATGGCTAGTGAAATAATCTTAAAAGAAAACAATTGATGCATAATATGAACCACAACTTAATTTTGAAAATAATTGAAAATTTTTGCAGAGTGGTACTTCTAGACTCACCCAAAGGACACATGCCTATGAGCTTATGCTCCACTAAATTCCATAATAATGGTAAACTCTTCAAGGTATTTTTGCATGAGGGAAACAAGATGAAAGGGGAAGGGGGAAGAAACACCATTCCAAAACCATTTAGAGATCCACCCACTCTCAATTCTCACTGAAGTAGCCATGAAGAAACTTACCAATGATTCATATGACGAGGATGGGACACAACTCAAACTATACCCAATTGTTAAAGTGACAGAACTAAAGGCCATCGCCACTAGCCTCATAAAAAAAAATATCTCACACATTAGTTATAGGAAGAATCAAAAGTCGTGAACGAAACAAAATTTGAATGGATGCAAATCGAAGGGAAATTACCATAGTTGATGTGTGAGAATTGTCTTCCACCATCTTATGAGGTGAGTATAATAGTTCATGTGGAGTTCACATGGAGGGGATTTGAGCACAATTTTTTTAGCACATAAGTTCCATGTGTTGAAGGACACACTCATTTCATGGTAACAAAGTAACCCCAATCCATATCTAACCTATTGCAGTCCGAAGTTACATAGCTAGCGTAAATTCAACATTAAAAAAAGGGCAGGGCACATATAACAAGGGAACATAATGATATAAGAATTATTTAATATAATGAAATATGAATCAAGTCTTCCTTAGTCTCAGATAACTTAATAAGACAACTATGTGACAATGTAAAACAATGTAAATAAGTTCATAGTAAACATGTATATATAATGCTACCATGCAAATGAATATGTATAAGATAGAGTTAACAAGCCTTTGTTGTCATGCAATTAAATATCTATAAGGTAGAGTTAACAATACTTTGAATTATTATTGATAAGCCACTACATTTTAACAAATTCTATTTTAAGAGACACTATAGATCACGCTATGAAGATATGCTAAAAAATATGGAAAAGGATTTGAAGGAATAGAAGTTAACACCTAGGGGAAAAGAAAGTTAAACGAAAATTAAAGCTTATTATTATAGAAGAAACTCAATAAGGACTTCCAAATGAAACATACAAGGAGAATGTACAAAGGCTTATAAAATAAATAAAAAATAAAAACAAAGAATAGAAGAATGCGACTTTTATCTACTTGTTCAAAAGGAGGTCACAATCATATTAAGTCAACTTGGAAAGTAGACACAAATACTATCAAATTCCATAAAGATAATTAAGGCTTCAAATCTTTTAATATAATTATCAATAATTACTAGCACATCCATATTAACTAGATTTTTATTAAATGCTAATAGTAATCAGTACATGATAAGCATAAAAAAAATTAGTGCATCTTACATGTAATGTTGCGTGGATTTAAAAAAAAAACATTAAGATTAACTAATTGTTAAAATATATAAATTATTAAAAAACCATATACATATTTTTAACCATGCACATTCACGCTTAGTTTGACATTGATATTCTTAAGTGGTAAATATCATTTGTTATATTACCATGCCCGAGTACCATAACTTCTTAATACAATATTCCAAATATAAAATGTGTTCATATGACATTTTATTTAAATAATTAAAGAGAGATGAATTAACTAAACAAGCATAACTAACTTAGACATAAATCTTGAACCTCGATCTATGAATACTATTATAAATATTTGGGCATATTCCATAAACATTAAATCTCTACTTTCCACCTAATAATATTGATAATCTATATAATCATGAACCTTGTGGTGAGTATGGTTATATATTGTTGTTGTTGACTATGTTGATGCCCATGTTAACAATTAATGACCATATGAACTATAATTGACATATCTTAATGTTTAGATTAATATGTTAATGCATATCTTGATATTTTATTATATAATTTAATAGGTTATCAATATGTGAAACGTAAATAAATATGTTTTTAGAGCGTTACAAAGAGGATACAAAGAGAAACACCTTATTTAGCCAATTGATAAATCTCAGACAAAATGGTTCAATGGTAGAGCACATTGAGGAATTCCAAGAATTGAATATAAGGGTAAATGATATTGTAGAGAAATGGAGAATTGATGTCTTCATAAGGAGTTTAAAGGATGACATTCAACATTAGGTTTGTCAAGTTTCAGAATCTCATTCATTGGAGAAAGCATTTAGGTTGCCAAGAAAAATGGAAAGCAAAATTATGGCAACAAGGAAGCCTACCTCTCATAATTATAAACATGGAAGTGTTGTTGTCCCTAGCCTTCCACAACCTACAAGGTTGTCGGCATAACAATTAGAAGAAAAAGAGCAAAAGGGCTTTGTTACAATTGTGATAGAAAATACACTAAAGGTCATAAGTGTGCTGAGCATAAATTATTTTAAATAGATTGTGAATATGAGGAAGAAAAGTAACACAAAACATCAACAGAAGAGGATATACACTAGGAACAAACACTAGAGAAAGAAGAAATGATTCTGACCATATCCTCTAATTCATTGGCAGGAATTACCACTCCTCAAACTATCAAAATAGAAGGACATATCAAGAAGAAAAAGGTAATAGTGTTGATTGATTCGAGCCGTTCCTAAAATTGTATTCATTGTAAGATAGCCAAGGAATTGAATTTCTTCCTATATCCAGCACCAAACTTTCAAGTGATGGTCGCAAGTGGAGAAACCATAAATTTCTCTATAGAGTGCCATAATATCAAGCTATCAATGGGAGAAAATGTATTGAATAGCCCAATTCTTTCCATTCCAATGGGTGGTGGTCATGTTGTACTACGACCCCAATGGCTACAACCCTTGGGTACAATAGCTTTTAATTTTCAAGAACTTTTCATGAAATTTTTTTCGTAGGGTAAAAAAGTTGAATTAAGGAGTATCACATGTAAAATGGGAAAGATAATCAAATTTAATAGAATGATAAAGCTTATAAATAGAGAACAACGAAGTGTAATTGCATAATTATGTTCATTGTAGGTTCCCACATTGAAATCATCTATTTCTCAAGATCTGCAAAAGGTCTTGGACAATAACTTAATGGTATTTGAGACTCCCAAAGGCCTCCCACCTATTCGTGGTCATGATCATTCTATTCATTTTATACCATGAAGTGTTCCTCCAAACATCAAACCTTACCTAATGCGAAGACACCTAAAGGTAAGAAAGGATCTCGATAGTCTTAAATAATTTTTAGAATTATCTTCAGAAGAGCAACAAAAATGGGTGACAAAGATGTTGGGTGATGACTTTGAAATCATATACAAAAAAGGGGAGGAAAATGTTGTTGCAGATGTACTCTCAAGAAAGGATGAGGATGTCGAAGCACTTTTTTGTGCCATTTCTATTATCCATCTAGATTGGATAAATGAAGAAAATGATGGATGGAAGGATGATGAAGAAGTGTGGGAAATCATTTGAAATCTGCAAAATATCCCAACTAACACAGTAATTCCAGAACTTGATTAAGAAGGAAAAATCATATTGGAAACTGAAGCAGTCACACACAAAAGAAATGGACATCTAAGAAATCAATCAATTTCAAAGTATCTCATCAAGTGGAAGAACCTACCCACTCAAGATTCCACATGGGAGGATGATAATTTTATACAGAACCATCGAGAACTACTCAAGTGTTGAGGACAATAGTTTTTCAAGTAGAGGGGCATGTTAGGTCCGTATACTACTAGTCTAAACCCTTATTTTTATTAGTGCAGCCCCCTTACTATATTATTCTGCCCATATAGTCCCCATGTTGTTATTATTGTACCTCGAAGAAGCCCACGATTATTATTATTGTTCCCCTACAATATTATTTTTATGTAGCCTCTAATTGTATTGAGAATGCTTAGACTCCTATATATATAAAGGGGAGCTTGTCATTTGTATCATCGAACAATTGTCAATTTATGTAATGTAAAGGAGGTTTCTGCCTCGAGGAGGCTGATTTCTAAGTACTTTATCTATATTTTCTATATTTTTGTTAGTTGGTTTCACAACATGCATGATTAGAGGTCAAATTTGCCAAACCTAGATTCTTCTTGTCATCAAGTGGTTTCAAAGTGCGGGAAGAAAATACTATCTTTTGCAAGAGAATAATTCCACAACTGTAGTTGTTGGTAGAATTGTCAAAGTAGGTGAGAAAATATGCAATGGCTCGAGATGTTAGGAATATCAAGAGTTTCTAGTTGAGGCAAACCTCTCATTCTTAAATTCATGGAAAGGAGAGAGTAATTGAGGTGTCTATGCAAGCATTGTTGCAACTCACTCAATGATACGTGTAGAAAAGTAGACTAAGGTTGCAAAAAGGAAGATGTAGTAACCGCAACACATAATTGGGAAATCATGAATATTTTTAAGCAAGGGAATTTGACGCAGGATCATTGACTTAAGCCCAAATATAATTTTATTCTCCAAATCTTTCAGGAGAAACATTTTAGCCATAGAAAATGAGCATGATTTTCTAGTTTTTCTATAGAATTTAATTAAATTGTAAGCGTCTAGAAAGCCCAACGTGGGAAGAGGATGAGATTCCTCATTACTCTTTGGGTTTATATTGTTTAATTTTTAATGATTTCATTGTAATGTGTTAGCATGACAGTGAGTCAATGAAATATTAGGCTAAGCGAAAGGCCCAATATGATGTTAGTCACACTCTAAGAGGTCGGGTCATGTACTTTCATTTTGATTCAAATATAAAATTCTTGTGTCATTTATTTGGAATTAGATTATGATTATTTTTTTATGGCTATAGTTTTGTGTTTGCCACTACATTTGTAGGCCACAAGAAAAGTCTTTTTGGAAGAGCCAAGTCAACAACCATGAATTCGACTAACGAATTAATTTTATTTCTAGGGCTCATATGAGACCACCAATGAAAGAATGATTGGGTCTTCTAGTGAGAGCCATTCTCAAATGACATAAGCTTGTTAGAGGCATTCTAGATAAGAACACACTTATGACGTACATGTTCAGTTGTATTTCAAATTAGAGCTGAGAAAGGAGTTGGCTAGCCCGACCCTCAACTAGGGTGGGGCGAGACTAATTGTATATCTACACAAAAATGGAAAAAGGTTGTCCCCCAACTAGGGCAAGGACTTCTGAACTAATGTCACATATTTGACTCAATTAATGGCAAAGAAAGTTTTTTGGGTTTATGAGTTCGAAGTTCATTGTTATAGAGAGTCTGAAGGTCAAAATTGATAGACCCAAATTCGAATTCTCAAAAAAAGTTAGAGTGGACTAGGGATTATTAGGGGATTGGTGTCTATTGTTGGTTAGTTCCCGACAAAGAAACAAATAAGATTGGCTTCTCCTGTAGGTTGTTTCCTACAAATTTGTTAAATTTAGAGGTTTAATGTTTCCTATAAGTTGTTGCACAAAAGTTGTTGTAATAATAGGTGGTTTCCTGCAAACAACCATTATTTAAATAAGTTTTGTGATTTTTCTAGAAATGGTGTCTATGATATATTGTCATCCATGTTATCATTATGAGATTGATATACCACAGATTATGTGTTTGATATTTATTGCAGATTGATGTCTATTAACATCTTTCAATTTTTAGAGTTGCAATAGTTCCAAAGAAAAGAAAATACAAAAACTAATAAAAATAAGATGATTTGGAAAAGGAAAAAAGAAAAAAAGAAAGAATATATATATATATATACCCTACTTCATAAAGTAATGAAAAACAAAAATGTTAATATTTTTTTAATACTTTAATTGCAAACCATAAGAAAACTAAATATACCTTAACTATAAACCTAAAGCAAGCTATTTAAAGAAAAACATTGAGATAATGTGTCATATATAATGATTAAAACCATTAAAAATAACTGAAATGTAAACACAAATGATAAATTTTTAAGAGGTATCGAAACAATAAAACAAAACTAATCCCTAAAAGAAAAAATGAAAATATATTATCATGATTTCCATGTTCATAGAATTATGATTACATTTGATAATCACAACTCGTAAGTTGTTCATATTTGTTTTAGCTCGTTGCCTCATAATTCCAAACACAGTAATAACCGTGCACAATAATGTAGAAAAGGGGTTGACATTCTGAAACAAGAAAAGCGGGCGTGAAGCCTTCCTAACACCAAACTATGGGGCTTCACTACACGAGATATTCCAAATTGATTTTGTCCCACCTCCATATTTAAGCACTCGTAAAGGGTATGATCCATATTTAAATGGAGGCCCAATATTGTTTTTATAATCTTATGGATAAGACCATAATAATCTTATCAAATGTTGTTGGCATAAAATAGGAGCATTTAATATTTGGAAAAATATAAACATATATATATAAATTGCAATAAAATATTTCAATGTGCAATAAGAACAAGAAGTAATAAAAACTAAAGATATTGAAAGGTATTTAAAAATATATCAATAGAAAAGGAAAAAGAAAAATTACGGGGACAATGCAATTCACAAATAAAATATTTCAAAGCCTATGCTAATTAAATTATTAGAATGTCAACAATTTACATATTATATATCATTTGAAATAATAATAATCTATATTTATAATAATATGTCTATGTACTATATAGAGTAATTGAAAACTCAAACTCATATTCAAATTCATATAGTTGGTAAAACTATTTAGATATGTATCTATAATACTTGTTAAAAAACCCAAAGTTTAAAGGGAAAGCTATTTACATATTCTAATTCATCACAAGTTTCATCACCAAATAGTGATACTTTTTTTCGTTCCATCCAACCTTAAATAGATTATGTTATTTAAGAGTATTGAGGAATATTGAAACTGATTTCAACAAGGAGGAGGTAAAACATAAAATTGTAATAACCCTTCATACATTAATATTCATTGTTGTTAATTTGAAATTACTATCTATTGTGAAGTACATTGAGATTTGATGTAGATATATGAATTTATTGATTTATAAATAACAGGATTCGAAATACTTGGGAATGGGAAATTTGGAATTCAGATCCTTGTGTGAAATAATACTTCTACCAGAAAGATTTTAGACAATGTTCTAGATAAGATTTAATGAATAACACAGAAAATCCACTAAATTTCTTAGCTAGGGAAAGACTCAAAGCTTGGACAAGAATAGAGCATGGCTGGACATAAAAGTGGTATTTCAAGGAAAATCCTAGGCAAGTAAATGTGGAAGAGCACAAAATAGGGACACTGCTAATGGAAGAATATAACATGGAAGAAATGTATGAAATACCTAATAGAGAAATCAACAAAATTTTATTATCTTGTTGACAATTTCTCTCATCTCAAGGGGAACTGAAGTGTAGTTCATGGTTGGGTGGCTAATGTGCTCACCAAGTATGATTTACTACAATGTTTCTCATTAGAAAATCTGTGCATAATTACTTATGAGAATAGTTCTAAAAATTAGTATGGTAAATAGGAATTTTGCTTTTAGTTTTGATATCTTTTAATGTTGAAGTTAGCGTTATGTATATGAGTTTTGTACATAATTTTGATGCTTAATAATTTTACATTAAACAATAATATCTAATAATATATGCATATAGCTATTGAAAAATTAGTGATAACATATAGTATTCCAAAGGAAATGCTATAGGAAATGAAAAGAGGATTTATTCCACAGTTTCATAGGGTTGTATGTATACTAAGGTTCTCGAGGTTGTTCATACAACATTCCATTTCCCTGTAGATAGCTATTACTATAAGACTTTATCAAGAACAATTCCCGGGCAAAAGTGAAGAAGTTATAAGGGATATATTTGGTACAATAATTACAGGAAAATAGAAGTGGAATTACTAGATATAACATTCAACATCTACATCTACATGAACTAACTCTTTCCTTTGGTCTAATATATATCTCATAAGAAAATAATTTCCTACATGCACAAGTCAACATAGATTAAATAAGAAGTAATTATTTAAACTAATTCCATCGAGTTGTAAGGAAGTATGGTGTTACTAGTCATTTGGAAATTTTCAATAATAAAGATATTTGAATGTAAATAAAACATTCTTGAATTGAAGACATGAAAAAAAATTACAACAAGAAACAATGGACATTATTGATAGCTAGTCAAATTTGGATTTTGTATTTATTAGTTATTTGTTGTAAAATTTTACTACTACCCTTGTAGATACCACATGAAACTACTAAGTTGTTAAACTAAACATATACAAATAGAGCAAGGATTGATTCTTGTGCTGACATGCACAAAAAGGGCTTTTTATCTAAACCTATATGGGTTGAAAATAGTTAAGGAATTAATTCCTTTTGGTTTTCTTATCAACTGAGGCATATATTGCAAACTCAAATCATAGGAACAAAGATGAAATGAAAAGAGTAATGAAACAACACCCATTGACTCATATTGAATTAAATTATGAAATAACAACACTATTTAAATAAATGATAGAATAATATTAAAAATATGTAACAAATACAAATGTTCATACAAGGTTGCACTGAGTACGCTTCTATCCCTATGACACTACAAAGATTAATTAAAAGGGTCCCCTATATCCACTCATAGTTTGAGTTTTGTAAATACGACATGCATATTATAATTATTTGAAAAGAAAAAAAATGTACATATTAAAGAGTGACTCTACTAGTGATTGATATATCAAAAGCTAAATTGGAGAGTACATTGTACAATGTTTTCCTCTATAACTATGAGGCAAGACTTCAATAAACCTAGAAAGAAAAACATAGGCAGATGGGACAAATTTATATCGATAAATGAGTCACAAGCTAAGAATGTGTAATAACCAAATCTTTCTAACTCAACCCCTATCAATCACGAGCTAGAAACAAAAACCATTGGAAGGGCTTGAGTTCGGAGAGAATTGTACATAACCTCGAGCCATGACTGAGAAAATTTATTTGGACTATGGTAGGAGGGAAGGATCCACATGAAAATCTAATATGGATGGCATCATCATTCAAAAGGATTTTTACACCATGAAGAATAGGAAATCAAAATAAAAAGGAAATAAAAGCTCAAGGATAATATTTATCTATACTTGTATATGAATGCATTCCATTGGATAGAGTGGAAAAAACCCTATATACGCCCTCTCACCATCATTTCCTTGTAAAGTCACAAATAAATATTGTGTGTTAGCATCAGTTAGAAATGCCAAAAATGAGAAGGAAAACAGAGGAATAAAAACAAAATCCACAAACAAGAAAAACCTAGAATTGTAAACTCTTTACCATGGTGATGCACGAGAACAACAAATCAAAAATCTTAACACTAGGTATTTACCTAAGTAAGGATTCAAACTTCCCTTTAGTTTTTGACGATCTTGTTTTGAAGGTTTTTCACACAAAGTACTTTTGCAGAGGCCAGAGTTCTCTAAAAAGTAGTGTTTCCCAAAGGGAATACATGCTACGTTTCTAGTGAAATAATTAGAAAAGAGAAAAATTGATGCATAATGGGAACCATAACTTAATTCAAAATTTTAGAAGGAAAATGTAATTCAAAATACTAACAAAAATTGTAGGCGTGGAAGAAAAGAGGCATTGGTTGTCTCTGTATGGATAATTGGCATTTTAAGCAAGAGGTAAGTAGAATCTAGAGAAAGTTACTTGAGAACATATAATTTGTGTGTGAAATGAATATGTGGACCCTCTCGAGAGTGGTACCTTTAAAGACACCCAAACGATGCCTGCCTGTAAACTCTTGCTATGGAAAAATACATAACAATGGTAAACTCTTCAAGGGATTTTTGCACCAACGTAACAACACAAAACCAGAAGGCGGCAGAAACACCATTCCAACACCATTTAGAAATCCACCCACCCTAATTTTTCAACAAAGGAACCATGAGTAAACTTACCAATAACTCATATGACGAGCATGGGACATGACTTTAACTCTACCCAGCTCTCAATGTGACATAAATAGAGGTCGTTTCCACTTAGCTGAAATTAAAACAAATAATTCTAAGACATCAGCTATGAGAATAACCGAAAGCCATGAAGGAAAGAAAAGACAAATGAATGCGAATACGGATGATAGAATTGAGTTAGGGTTAGGAGGGAAATTATGTTGACAAAAGCTATATTAGGTCTTGTGTGTCATAATGGGGGTCATCCGTATTAGTTTTCAAAAAAAGGATGGCACATTTAGAATATGCATTCATTATCGACAATTAAACAAGTTGACCATTAAAAAAAAATACCCATTTCCCCGTACTGATGACATATTCGAAAACTATTTTTTTCCAAAATTGACTTAATAACTCGATATCATTTACTAAGAATGAGAAGTCAAGATATTCATAAGAAAAGGTTTAGGACTAGATACAGACACTACAAATTTTTAGTGTTACCATTTGGTCTTAATAATGTCACAACAATGTTTATGTGCTAGATGAACCTTATATTCAGCAAATACTTGGAGAAGTTTGTGTTGGTATTTATCGACGATCTCTTGGTATATTCCAAAAATGAAGAAGAACATAAGGAACACATAAAATTGGTCCTACAAACTTTAAGGGAACATGAGTTATATGCCAAATTTAGGAGTTTTGAGTTCTACAAAACAAAAATAAAATACTTGGGCTAGATAATTTCAAGGGAAGGACTAGTATTTGATCATGCAAAGGTTAACTCCATGGTTAACTAGCTCATACCAAAGGATGCATCTGCAATTTGATCATTTATAGGACTCTTGGGATATTATTGTAGCTTTATAGAGGAAATTTCTAGAATAACATATCCTATCACATCTTTACAAAAAAAAGGAGTAAAATTTGAATGACCTACAAAATGTGAGAATAATTTTGGCAAGTTGAAACATTTACTTACAATTGGTAGTATCTAAACACTTGTAGATCCAAATAAGGAATTTGTAGTTTTCAGTGATGTTTGTATGGAAGGATGAGGGGGAGTTTTGCTACAAGATAATTATGTTATAGGTTATGAGTATAGGGAAATGAAAATACATAAAATAAACTATCTGGTATATTATTTAGAGTGAGTTGTTGTCATGCATTCCACAAAGATGTGGAGGAATTATTTCTTAGAGAAGAAATTCATTTACTTAACTAATGATATAAGACTAAAATACCTTTTTAGCCAACCAAATCTCAATGCTAAACATTCTAGGTGGACGACATTCCTTAGTGAACTTGAGTTCGCCATAAAACACATAAAAGGGAAAGAAAACAAGATAGGAGACAATTTGGGCAGACATGCTCATAATATAATGGAAGTGGTTGTTAGGAGTACTAATACATAGAACATTAGGAATTCCATGTACACTGAAAAGAAATACGTCGAAATTTAGCAAAAATTATAGCGTATTAATAGTAGTGGTTATTAAGATAATTATGCAAAAATTTTGATTTACAAAAAATAATTGTAGGTTCCCAACGTACAGAATTTGAAAGAAATGATAGTTGATGAATATAATAAGAAACCTTATCCAAGACACCGAGGATTCCAAAATATGGTCACAACATTAAGGGAAAAAATCTTTTGTTTGGGAATCAAGAATGTAGTGGCTCAATATTTGTCAAAATCTTTAGTGTGAGCAGGTAAAGCTTGAGAATCAACATCTTGTTAGGCTAACAAATCCACTATGTATCCCTAAATGGAAATTGGAAATAATTTATTTAGATTTTATCCTAGGGATAGCAAGGAAAAAGAGACAACATGACACAATCATGGTGGTGATGGATACCTTAAGTAAGGAATCCCACTTTTGGCATGTCACAAATTTCTCATATATTCTTGATAGATATTTTTCAGTTACATGGAATACCCAATATGATTGTATGAGACAAGGATGCCAAATTCACCTCAAAGTTTTGGAAACCATTATTTGGGTTCATGGCCACTAAATTAAAGTTTGGCGCTAAGTACCATCCTCAAACGGATTGAGAAAGTGAGAGAACCAACTAGATTTTGGAAGACATAGTCATAATCTATCTCATGGATGAACCTACAAAATAAGAGGATTTTATTAATTTAGTCAATCATTCCTACAATGAAGGTGAGCAAACATCTATAAAAAAAGATTTATTTTGAAGCATTATATGGCATAAAATGCCATACACCACCTAGTTCCAGTCAACCAGAGGATAAATTGATTCTGAGGCTAGATGTTTTGCTTGAAATGGAGCAAACAGTATGCAGAATTCAACAGAATATTAAAACATATTAGGACCTACCAAAAAATTATGCAGAAAAAAGGAGAACACATAAAGATTTAAAAATCAGAGATAATGTATATTTGAGAGTGAAACTAAGGAAAATTACATTAAGAATGGTAACCTGTCCATAATTGATGGAACTACTTTCTAGGTCTTTTGGGATTTTGGATGTAATAGGACCCATAGCTTATCAATTAACACTACCTACTCACATTAAACTTTATAATTTTTTTCATGTTTATTTTCTTAATAAATATGTACATGACGTTTCTCACATTATTGACAGGAAATTGCTATAAGTGGAACACATAGGAGACATTTTGGAAGAACATCTTAGGATCCTCGAAGTAGTCATTAGGGTTAAACATTAATTGAGGAAATTTACTCCTAAAGAGTCCACATGGGAGTGAGAATAAGAAATTCTGAAAAATTATCCAGCTCTATTCTAGAGGGAACTAGCTGGTATAAAACACGAGAAAGTGTAGAATAAAAGGGAAGAATGCAGTACACTCCATACTTTAAGGTATTTTGTTATTTTACTATTTTGTAATGTGAATGGTGGAAAAGTCATAAATTACATTGGGATATTATGTAAATAGATAAATTTTAACAGGATCGGAAATACTTGGGAATGAGACACTTTGAATTAACATCCTTCCATGAAATAATTCTTCCATGAGAAAGATTCTATATAAAGTTCTAGATAATATTTGATGGATATGAGAGGAAATACATTAAATATCTTATATAGTGATTATCTAGGGAAAGATTCTAAGCCTGAAAAGCATAAAGCATCACAAGAGATAAAAGGAGGCTTTAAAAGAAAAGCCTAGGAAAGTGATTGTGGAGGACCACAAATGCGGGATGTTGCTAATGTAAAAATGTAACATGGAACAAAGGTATGAAATACCTAATAAAGAAATCAACATAGGTTGTTCATCTCTTTGGAAAGTTCTCTCAGCTTGAGGGGAGCTAGAGGTACAGTACATGGTTGGGCATTGAGTGTGCTCACCAAGTACGATTTGCTACAATGATTTTTGTTATAAAAATTGTGTATAATTACTTCTGAGAATAGTTCTAAAATTAGTTTGGTAAATGGGAATTATGTGTTTGGTTTTGATATCTTTGAGTGCTGAAATTAGTGTGATGTATATGAATATTGCACATAATTTTGATGCTTATTAATTTTGCATTAAACAATAATATTTAAGAATAGATGCATATAGATATTGGAAAATTCTTGAGAATATATCGTATTTTAAAGAGACATTTATAGGAGATGAAAAGAGGATATATTCCATGGTTTCATAGGGTCATATATATGGTAATGTTCCAAAGTTTATTCATAGAACATTACATTCCCCTATAGATAGCTATTATTAAACTTTGTCAAAAACAATTTTCTAGTAAAATGAAAGAAGTTATAAGGGATAGATTTGGTACAATAATTTTGGGAAAATCGAAGTGAAATTATTGAGTATAACATTC
>APFE031278096.1:3133-41449 GCA_000404065.3 Pinus taeda | reverse complement strand
ACATTTCACTAGTTTCAATCCCACTTCTTCACCCCTGTGAGCTTCACCCGATGCAATGAGTGCTAAGTGAACTATTCAAAAATCATGAGAAATTAGTCAGTTACGACTACCTCTCATGGAAATGGTCATACGTGAATGACTTACTTAACGCAGTTGAATCCCAAAATGATATCTAATCTGAGTTTTTATAAATATTAATTTTCATATACAATATTTTAGCAATAAGCTAAAAATGAGTTGTTTGAAAGTACAAGGAGTTGTCAGCAATATCACAAGTAACTGTTGCAACAACTATAACTAAACAAAACTCCATAAAGCAAATTAATTTTGCTTTTGCCCCTTCAAATTATTTGAAAGGGCAAAACATAAACACCAATATAAATCCATTTAAATTTGAAATATTCTACGCATGAAAATTTTAAAACTCACAAGGCAAGAAGTAGAGAATGACACAAAAATATATGAAAAATAAACTTGCAAAATAAATTTATAGTGTCGCACTTTTATCATTCACAACATATATATTTATGTATATCTAAAAGAAATAATTGAAAGAGTTTGTTTAATTTACAAATAAAAACAAAATGCAATTTTATGTTGGTGTTATACTATTTTACACAAAATGTCTTTTCAAAATCCTTTTGAACAGATAGTAGACTGGGGAAAAGCAAATGGGAATCCCTATTACCTTCTCTGTCATAGATTAAGCAAATGCCAACAAATTTTTAAGCTAATCTGTAGACATTGTCCTCAGAAAATTGGACATTGTCCTCAACATGTAATCGCTTTCATATTTGCAGTAGGAAAATTTGTGACAAAATACTCAAATCTGACAAAGGACCTCCAAATATGAATTCAAACATTAATTTGAAACCATAAGAAGTATTTGAAGAGAGAAGCCAATATCCATCACAGCTGATAGTTTAAATTAACAGTATTACATCGAATTTTATTTTTCTATTTAATCACACTCTCCCACAAATACACATATGTTACCCTAATTTGAGAAAGTACAAATCCATTGCTCTGTTTGATATAATCCCCATTTGCATGGGGATGAAATTGTTTCCTTGGAATAAACATTTGAATCTTCCTTCCATCACAGTAGCACCATAGAACGTTGTTTCAAGCTCAATTCATGGAGGTCGTGGCTGAGATTTTCACGAGGAGCCCAAAATTTGGCCCTAATAGCTTAAACAACTAAGCAAACGACTTATGATTTCAACATCTAGCTCTTAAAACCTTTGATTGACTCCCACCCTTGAGTGGACACCCTTAAGCCTTCTCAACTCCCGGCATTGATGACTATGAATATCTAGGCTTAGACTAAGACTTTGATCAGTGCTTAGGCGACTGGTAACTGGCATTCTTCACTTTCGGCCTTCCATGACCCTTCGAATTGGACCTCCTTTGTCCTTGCCGTCAGAGCAAACTCATACTTGGTGGAATATCTTACTGGATTGGAACGAGAGCAGAATTCGAAACAGTCGGTTGCGAAATCTTCCCATTTGGGTACCATGGAGAAGTCGCTTGTGCAAACGAAACACGAAGTAAGAATAGTACAGGGGAACTCTGGTGCAAATATATGTTAAACACCTTGAGGGCAGAATCCACAACGTCCGTGTGATAAACATCAGTAGAGAAAATCTGAAGAATGACAAATGACAAGATTAAAATTTCAAATCCCGCCACTGTTTCAAATTTGAATTCAATAGTGTGGGATTCAATGGAGCCATGGCATGTGTTTTACATGGATGATGGTGTATGGGTGTCCAACAACGGACGTTGGAAAATGGTGGAGCAGAGACCTCAACGGAACAAGCAACCAACGTCAGAAAGAAACTCTAAGTTGTCGGAGGATGTTCAACGGCAAGGAAAAGGCACAAAACCAAAGAGTGAAACGTCGAGCCGTTAGCCTACTCCTTTTATCTCATAAAGATCTGCGTATTTTCGTACGCACACTCGTGAAAATTTTAATCCAGCAACGATTAGTGATCATTGACGAGCACAGACAAAAGTGACGTGCGATTACTTTGATGGTCAGATGACAGTGGGCCATCCACACATTTTCTACTGGGCAGGAAATTACCAAGAAATTATCGCCACGCCATTTACTCAATAAATGGAAAATTCATCCAAGCGATTACCGCCACGTCTTGCACTAGTCTCTTTCTCCAGGAATTTACCATAATCTTGTGTGGCCAGCATTTTCAGGAGATTCAGTTTACTTTAATTTGGAAAGGACTCGGTTTGTCATCGAATTGCTTAATCATGTCACCGACTGCAAAAAGAACATGGAAAATGAATGAATGGATGGTTTTTAATGATGTCCATAGACCTTGTGCTCTAAGGCAAGAGCTATTTCCACTTCTATAGATCTATTAAAAGACTATAAAGACAGTCTTGGGAAACGGGTTTTGACATCGGCTATGGCTGTCAACCTGTGTGCATCCTTTCACGACGAATAGATTCCAATTAATAAGAGAATGTGTCGATGTTTCTGTATGTATTCGCATTCATCCACCATGACTTATGCATCCATGATGGATCCCGGAAATTGCGTTGATAGTACGCCATGCTTTTGGAGGTTATGGCATGGAGCATACATGATTGTATATGCTCAAGTTTTTAAATTATGCGTGGGCTAATGAAATTCAAATTTGAATTCGTTCTCGAAAATCAACCCCGCCCTCATTTCCTTCAAAAACCCAAACCTCTATGCGAACCATGCCCATTATTGTCGATAGAAGAACTCTGGAATTGGTAAGACTTCGTCTAGACGTCAGTTGATCGGGGAGAGCTCTGACATGATGCCTTGTACAGATAACAGGGTCTCCTCAGCCCGCTTGTTGCCGAAGCACATACACAAAACAATGCATAAGAACGTGGTTCGAAACTGGTACACGATACTAACCGCTCCAACTGCTGCGGGTAGCTTCGTTACTTAGTTTTTCCACCCAGCGACCTATGCTACATTCCCTCACCTTCCAAAAGGCAATATTGGTTGCCGTGAACTAACATCTCTTTTGTGGATGCTCTGCGCCTGCAGAATTCATTCCCATCATTGTGTGAAGGTCTTTAAGTTTCCGAGAGCCCCAGGATCGAATCTCATCGGCCTAAGTCGGTTCATTTTAAGTTTCGGGAGCCCCAGGGTCGAGTCTCGTCGGCTTAAGTTGGTCCATTTTAAGTTTCAGGGACTTCCAGGGTCAAATCTGGTCGGCCTAAATCGGTTCATATCGCTTTGTTCGCAGCTCGGGGTCGGGTGCCATGATGGCAGATCAACAGAGAATCTACCCGATGACTGCAGATGTCGAGAAGGATGCAGGTGAATATGTAAACGAGAAACTGAGCGCTCCATTGGCGCCCAATTCCAGCAATCTTTCATCTAAGAAGGGCGGAGTCAATCCCGCTGAGAGTTAAAGATTCCAAAGGAACAGGTTATCTCCAGAAGAGAGCATCCCAGATACTTGTCATCACCTCCCAAGCGTTGGTGCTCTTGTTGCCGCTGCTTGTGCTGCACCGTTTGCTTTTTAATCGAGCTCCGTTGTGGCGTTCTGTACTTGGTCTTCCGGCCCAAGATCCCCAAATACTCTGTCAACAGCATCCATATTACTAATTTCACCGTCAACCCCGTCGATTTCAGTACAAATTGCCAATTCGATGTGAAAATAAAAGCCCGGAATCTCAACAAGAGGATCGGTATATATTATCTGGACAACAGCCCTCTCACAGTTTTGTATTCAGGCTCGGAGCCTTGCACAGGCTTCTTGCTGGTATTCTACCAGGGCCACATGAACACCACTTTGTTGGACGTGGAACTCAGTGGGACCGGTGCTAAGCTCACCAACGCCATGAAGTCTACGCTCAATGCACAGATAAATCAAGCAGGCATTCCCCTAAAATTGAAGGCGATGTTCCCGTGAAGATAAAGGTTGGGAAGTTGAAGTTATGGAAGATAACAATTCGCGCGCAATGGGACCTTATCCTCGACCAGCTCGCTGCCAAGGCCACAGTGACTGTTAAGAATTCCAAGGTGCGGGTCAAGCTGTGAGGATTGCATTGAATTCATGGTTATGGCACGGTTAGGGTTAAGTGTTTTTGTGATAGGACCATATAGATGCTACGACTGCAGATATATTTTTTTCATATACAATTTGTTTTGTTCAGACTCCATATAAAATATTAAATGCAAACTTTCATTTGGCAGACATGTTTTAGCATTTCCAAAATATAATTGGATTCTTTATTCTCTATTGTTCTTTCCTTGCTCTCACGGATGAGTAAGTATTTTGTGGGTATGTTAGTGAAATTTACAATTAAAGATGGTATATTTTAGGAATATTTTAGAATGGGATTGGATGTAGAGTAATTGTTTGAGCCATTACGGTTAGTCTAAATATTTAAATTTGTCCATGGAAAGTTTGAGGGTTTGACTTTAGGATTCGCACACAGTTTTTCCAAACCATGGTAGCTAGCATGAATGTATAATATAATGGAATTCCTCTGAATGAAGGCGTCCTCCAACTAACAGTGAAGCACCCACCAAACCCTGCTTAATGCATCTATAAGCTACAATAACCAGACTGTATATAAACGAAAACTATGCAAAGAATTCTGTTAATATGTACACAAATCACATAGCCTCAAACTCAAAGGTTGCATACAAGAAGAAAAGAGGGTGCCATCAAACTCATAGGCTGCGCACATTTGAAAACCAAAAAAAAAAAAATCAATAATATATGCTAAAGTCTATTTTGAAGAGGATCAAAAACCTCGAAATGCAAACAATTTTCGTCTTAACATTGTAAACTTTAAAGAAGGATCAGATATTTGAAATGTAAACTATTTTTATTTTAATATTGTAAAATTCGAAGGAAATAATTGTATTGGGAGGAATTGGATTCCTTAATAATTTTGAATTTTGTTTTGTTATTAAAATGTTGTTAATTTCTAAGAGAAAGTTATTGTTTTAATAGGGGATTGGATCTATGGATCATAGAATATATGCGCATCTTTAACATTAAAAAGTTGGAAAAGAAAAATTTTAAGCAGCAAAAAAAATTAAATTTACACATTATGAATCACAGAATACATGTGCATCCTTAGTAAGGCAACATTTCAAGATTTTCATTCCCTTTTTGCAAGTAAACTAAACTGCCTGAGTAAAGCAACAATTACAGGTTTCTATTCCCATTTTGCAAGAAAAGACGCTAAAAAAATATTACACCTTTAATAGGATACGGATTCCCTTGAACTAAGCCTCAAAATCTCCAGTTCTGCAACGGTTCTGCAGGTTGCTGGCGTGTCCTCAAAATCTCCAGTTCTGCAACGGTTCTGCAGGTTGCTGGCGTGTTCTGGTCCTCACCTGATTTTGACATAACCGCAAAGTTTTTAGTGTTTTAATAGTGGATTGGATCTATGGATAACCTCAAGTTTTTATAGTTATTTTAAAATGGGTTAAATTTTTCAGAAGTAATATATATAGATATATTTTTTTAAATCAAATGAATAGATTAAAATATAAAGTTTTTGTTTATTAAATAAAATTATAATTTTAAACAAAATTTTTATTTAATTTAGAAAATAAGGCTAATTCACCCACTTGAGTGACTTAATAAATGGCCAAGTACAAAGTTTTATTCTATTAAATGAAATTATAATTTTAAACAAATTTTTTACTTATTTAGAAAAGAATTTCCACTTCTCATTAAAGTCATTCATGGAGTAAGATAATAAATTGTCAAATTACTAAAATACAAAGTTTTTATCTATTAAAACAAATTATAACTTTAAACAAAATTCTTATCTATTTAGAAAAGAATTTCCACTTCTCACTAGTTAATTCACTCTTTGGAGTGAGTTAATAAGTAGTCAAAATAGTTAAGTACAAAGTTTACATCTATTAAATGAAATTATGACTTTAAAGAAAAATATTATTTAAACAAAATTCTTATTCATTTAGAAAAGAATTTCCACTTCTCACTAGTTAATTCACTCTTTACAGTGAGTTAATAAGTAATCAAAATAGTTAAGTACAAAGTTTACATCTATTAAATGAAATTATGACTTTAAACAAAAATATTATCCATTTAGAAAAGCATTTCCACTTCTCACTAGTTAGCTAAGTGGACAAACTCATCCTTTAAGTGGATCTATTTTTTTTTGGTGGAGGCAATGTTCCCCCTTTATCTACTCATTTTTTCAAAATTATGAGTGAGTATTTGGATTGTATTAAAATAAGATAAACTCTTGGGAGAAAAATTCTAACTTTAAAATTACATCATTCAATATGCATGAGAAACTTTACTTTTAACTTATCAAAGAAGAAGTGCAAATATTTTTATTTTTATTTTTCTTAATGCATGTGAGCATTACATAGGAGATGGATGTTACAATCTCTTCTATACTAGGTCGATAAGATGTTATTGTTATTTTTTAAATTATCAACGATGAGAGGAAATATTTTTATTTTTATTTTTATTTTTCTTCATGCAAGTGAACATTACATAGGAGATAGATATTACAATATCTTTTGTAATGGGTTATAAAATGAGTCTCTCTTTGCATCATAGAGAGTCAGACCCATTTTGGGACACAAAACTCATACAAGTTAGAGATAAACCCATTTGAATAGTTTCATCTTAACTATGGATTTACTAAGCAAGAAACAAAATCAAATATCTTAGCCTCTAGAGTAGAGCCAGAGCCACTTTTCATAATTGAACATGAGGGAGATTTGTAATCCTGTTGGGCTCTAAGTATAAATGACAAACAACATTTAAATTGCTTAAATAAAATATTACAATGTCAACCTTAATTTACAATTAAAAACAAATATATATATTTGTATGTATATAAGTATGCCTATTCAATATTAACTTGGGTGGTTGGGAAGAAATATTAACTTGAGTGGTTGGGAAGAATGATGGTTATCTTGAAGAAGGAATCAAATTTCATATGTAGATAATATAAAAAGACAAGAGATAAATTAATAACCAACTAAATATAGTTGTTTATTACTTCAAAGATTTTTTCATTTTTTACGTAGAGTTATTTAGAGGGCCCTCCAACTCATAGGTTGAATACATGAATAAAGAAGGGTGAAGTTAAACATATAAGCTACACACAAATAAAAGGAGGAGAAATTTGGATAACATCTCCCTAGATCCATCTTAACAAGAGGATTGAATCCTTTGAGATGCAAACCTTTTTAACAATGTAATAATTTGAGGAAATGATTACATTTATGGATTAGCTTCATTATAGGTTAAGATGGATCTATGTTGGTGGATGTGTGTGTGTTTGTATTTATAGAATGGAACCCACTAAATCCAATTAGGGGATTCAACTTTTTTGAAAGAATGCTGTGAGTGTGGACTTTGATCTATTTATGTGTGGATGAGCTACTAGATCATTAATATATCTCCTTGAGTGCAACCACACATGTTTCCAATTATTATTTCATTTATCAAAGACAATTGAGAATATTATTTATTTAATTTTAATTTTTTTATTGATATAAGTAAGCATTAAGAAGGAGACGATGACAATGTTACAAATTATTCTATAGTGGGATGTAGAATGAGTTCTCTAATTATAAGAGCATTTTGGGAAATATGAAACTCTAAGTTTCAAGTTGAGTTTATGTATGGCACATGAAACTCCTAATATAAATCCATATTAAATATAATTTTATTAAGCATGAAGAGGGATTGAATGTTTTGAATTATACATTTTTTTAAAATAAAAAATGGATTTAGATTGGTTGTAATCTCACTTAATTAGAGAGAACTCAAAAATCACAATTATGTAATATTACTATGTAAAAATGTAATTTTGATTATTGTTATATAATTATATTTAATTTTTTATAATATTTCTAAGTAAATATTAAATCTATAATTTTTTTTTTATTTGTTAATTTGATCATTTTGAACATAATCATTTTTTTGTAAGCTTGGTAGGACTGCGTCTTCATCATGTAAAATATACCCCATTCGGGGTAGGGAATTGAACCAGTGACTTCACATTGAGGAGTTCCTTAACAGAGCACCTAATCACCGTCTATCCAAGGCCCTATGGAATTCAACATAATCATTTTTTTAATGTGTGTACATATTAAATTTATCTCTCTCCATTCTAAGATTTTTTATTTCCATTCATATTTATATTTGGTTAACATTATTATTGGTTATAAATATTATATATAGATGTCCATGGTTACTCACTATGAAATTTTATTATTATTATTATAGTTCACATTTAATACATATATTTATTGTATTATTATCTCTTAAATGAATGATGGCATGTATTTTGAGTAAATCATGGCAAATATTTTGAGTAAATGTATTAGTATGTGTATATTTTAACTTTGTATTATTGTTGATATCGTAATTATTTATAGTTTTATAAGTACTATGTATCATCTCCATGTTGAGCACGAAATGAATTATATGCCTCCTTCATATTTCTTAACTTTAATTTTCAATTTAAATGATTTTACTTATTTTGAAAGTTTTATTTCTATGGTACTCAAGAGGAAACCATTAATTTTGAAATTGCTAACTCGTAAATTTTAGGGTAAGAAAATGACCTCCATCATTCTTCTCCTTATGGGGGTTCCCTTCATATGTATCTAATATCTATATACTATGTATATATATATAATATATATTTATATTTATATATTATTATATATATATACTCGTATTATATTATTATATATTATATCTATATATATTATATATTTCTATGTCTATATATAATAGAAGGAGAAAGAAAGAGAAGTTGAAAACTCAAAACATTGATCTCTATACTAGGAATGAAAAGGATTGTGTAAAATACCATTCCAATGGAATTCATGTAATGCCACACGTAAAAACCAAATGGAGAAAAGACTTCCCTAAAAAATAAATAGATAATGTTTGTGTGATCATTGGTCTTCCATGGGATGAAATGCACCATCTTTGAAAATCAAATAACAACCATAAATATAAAGTCAATATCTCTTTTCATTCTTGGAAATACAAAATTATAGTACATACTAAATTACTCCCGTAGTCTATTTAGTAATGAAAATGGCATATACAATTCATTGTTTTGACTTCCTCCTTTGCATCTTCACGAATTCAACAACCATCCACCCATTTCTTCACATTAATGGAAACTTTGGGGCAATAGTAAAATTTCCATATCAAATACTTTCTCTCTACAAATTGATCTCCTACGATGCTGTTATGCAATTCTTTGATGATTTTTTCCTTCATTCATCCTCCTAGAGTAATTACTGATAAAAAAAATAGACCCTCTTGGAATGCATTTTCATTTCTTCATTACATGGTTGTTTAAAAGCCTTCAATGATTTACTAAAATCCACATCGCCTTCATACAAGTATTACAAATTTTAAATGCAATTTCCTCTCTCGACATTTTGGTCATCAACGTTGTGCTTTGACTCAATGCATTGTAAAATCTAGTGATTTTTTTCCTCTATGATCAATATAAATTCATATATTTCAAAACTCAACCCACTTCATGTAGTTTTGATTCAATTTCTCCTGGGTGTTAATAAAATTCAAACATTAGCAGTTAGAGTACAAAACAAATCCTTTGGAAATACATAATTTTTCCACTTCTCCAACACTTGAACTATTGCGTAAAGTTATATATACTAAAGTTTCACATACATGGACATTGGTTATTAGTGTTAATTATTTGCATAGGAAATCAACCAGGGGTTGTTAGAGGAGCTCGGTCATAAGGTTAAATTACCCAAAGGATAAGAAAATGGAGGTATGATTAAGACGATAGTAAAAATCTATGAGGTGTTGGGTCAATGAGGTTGGGTAGTTCATGAGCCCCAAGTCTTTCATTTCGAATTCTCTTGCAAGATCCTCTTTGCAAGACTTGATAATCTTATCATCACCTGTCAGAATCAAATCGTCAACATATAAACTAATAATAAACAATTTACATTCAACCACAATATGGTAAAGGTTCACATCTGCTTCACTTTTGGTGAAGCCCAACCTGGTGAAGTATCTATAGATCCTAATGTACCAAGCACTGGGTGCTTGTTTCTGTTGAAGGTCTCAAATCCTTTAGGCTGCTCAATATACACCTCTTCCTCAATCATGTCATTAAGGAATATTTTCTTTATATCCATTTGATGTATCTTCCATCCCATATGTGCTGATAGTGCTAGAATGGATCTTATTGATGAGTACCTTGCTACAGGAGCAAAAGTCTCATAGTAATCAATTCCCTCCACCTGAGAAAACCCTCTAGCCAAAAACCTAGCCTTTTGTGTTTCTCCAAACTACCATCCACTAATTTCTTTACCTTGTAAACCCATCTGGAACTCACGACTGAATTATCTTCCAGTCTTTGGACCACATCGCAAATTGTTTTCTTGACAATGGAGTCATACTCCTCAACCATGGCATCAACCCAAACTAGTTGCTGCATTATTTCCTCAAAAGAGGATGGCTCAATTTGTACACATCCGCTCAGCACAGCCATGTAGCCAGTGTACCTCTCAGTTGACCTCCTCTGTATGCACTTTGATGTGGGTGTTACCACATTCTCTCTAGCATCACGCAATAACCTGTCAACCTCTCTGGTGTGCTTTCTCCCATCTTTGGTAGACTCTGCAAGAGTGGGTGTCTCCATTTCCTTCTCCTTTGCGTGTGGTTTCTCCACATCATCCTGAGCTTCCTCCTTAGGAGTTGAAATCTCCTCAACCACATGTAGTTGAAGCTCCCTCTCAAGGTAACATCTCATGGCCTTATCCTCATCAAATTTTACATCACTGTGAACCACTGTCATCTTGTTGGTTGGAAATTACACCCAATAATTGTGAGGTGTATCAGTGTACCCCAAATATATGCCCAACTTTATTTTTGGCTCAATATTTTTCCATGCATCTTTGGTTACATGGCAGTAGACTGATGAACCAAAAATCCTGAAGTGTGGCACATCTAGTTTCTTTCCTAAAAAAGCCTCTTTTGGTGTACTCATCCCGAGAGTTTGATGAGGGATTCTATTATGCAAATAAACAATTGTGTTGCATGCTTCAACCCACAAGTGTAATGGTAGGCCCTGATCATGCAACATCATCCGCACTACTCCCATAATAACCTTGTTCTTCCTTTCAGCCACCCCATTATGTTGTGGGTTATGAGGTGCTATCAAATCCCATTGAATGCCTTCTAATGCATAGAATGTTTTGAAATCATTCGACACATACTCTCCACCATTATCACTCCTGAGAGCTAAATTTATTGCCAATATTTTTCTCGACCAGTGCTTTAAATTCACAAAACTTTGCAAACGTTTTATCATTCTTCTAGATGAAGAAGATCCAACAATTATGAGAAAAATCATTAATAAATATAGCATAATACATGTGCTTAGTTGTAGATACTTTCGAGAACGGTCCAAACACATCAGAGTGAATTAAATTGAGGATCTCCTTGGTCGATTGTCATTGTAATGAAAGGAATCTTTGGTGTATTTTCCCAATGTACACCCTTTGCATGTGTCTACCTACTCTAGTGTACCCTTGGGAAGACTGGTACAAATTTTCTGCATGATCTTCAAAGCGTCATGGTGTAAGTGACACAACCTCCTGTGCCACAACTCACTGATGTCTGGGCTCTACACCTTCTCTGCTTTCATGCTCAACGCAACACAATATTCTACATCCAACTTGTAGAGGTTATTCACTCAAACCCCTATCCCATTCACACATCCTATGGCTATGTGATGAAAGAATTCCTTTCCCTTACTAAATATCAAATCATAGCCTCTATCTTCGAACATGGCAATAGATACCAAGTTATTCTTAAAACTAGGAACATACATAACATCTCAGAAAGCGAGGGGAGAACCTGACTCCCTCTGAAAGGTAACTGTACCGATCTCGGTAGCACTATACCTCCCATCATCACCCATCTTGATATGCATCTGAGGATCCTTCTTCCCGAAGTTATTAAAGAGCTCTTTGTTACCGGTAATGTGGAAAAAAGCTCCATTATCTAGGTATCACACACTATGACACCATATGTCAAACGATGAGGATAAAGTCCAGTTCGAATTGTGAAGCAAGAGCCTCATCCTACCCCTGCTCTTGAGTGATTCTTACTAACCTTCTTCAGTAGACACTTTGTGGCAAAATGTCCCAGCTCATGACAATGAAAGCATTTTACTTTCGACATGTCCTTCTTCTTGCCGCATTAACAAGAATTTAATCTGGAATATGATGAATTCCCATTCGCGTTCTTTGCCTTACCCACTAAGGCACAATTCTCCTCATCATCATGCTTTGATGAGAATATGTCTTTGGTGTTTCACCAAATCTCTTCCTGTACCAAGTCAGGCCATAACTGCTCCCATTCTAGTACCTTCTCCCTCCCATTAACAAAGTCCTGGTAACTATGCTAGCTCTTAGGAAGTCCTAGAAGTGTTAGGCTTACGAGATCATCTTCAGCAACAGTAATCCTGACACTTCCAAGCTCATCCCGACATTGGGTGAACTTGGTCAAGTACTTCGAAATTGAGTTTCCCTTCTCCATATTGATCTTTCTGAGTTTTTCCATCAGTGCCAACTTCCTATGGTCACTGCTATTTTGAAATAGGTCTGTCAATTCATTCCACATTGCAAATGGAGTGTCCCTATCATGGAGATTCGAGACAATTTGATCTCGAAATCCATCCAGGATAATCCTTCTCGCTTTTGCCACACACTTTCTCTATTCAGCCAAATCTTTAGCATCTGATGTTAGAGGCTTTGGAATATCATGATCTATGAATTCCTTGAGGCCATTGTCTTCCAACACTGCTCCCATCCTATCCTTCCAAGCTCTGTAATTGGAGCTGCCCTCCAAGGCATACTCAAGTCGCAACCTGTAGAATAAAATATCGGTGACTCTGAAGTATGAACTTGCAAATTCGATTTCACCTGCACAACAAACTCGAATTTGTTGACTGCTTCAATTTGACCATTAGTTTGGGATAATAGGAAGTAGTACTAAGTTGTAGTTGGGTACCTTGTAGCCCGAAGAGTTCCTGTCAAAAGTTACTAGTGAAGATCGGGTCACGATAAGACACAATGGAAGTGGGCATGCCATGCAATTTGAAGATTTGGTCCATGAATGGTTGAGCCACCAAAGCTGGTGTAAAAGGGTGGGGTAGGGTGCAAAAATGAGCATACATAGAAAGTCTTTCCACAACCACCATGATGATTGACTTGTTGCCTGACTTCAGAAGACCCGTAATGAAATCCATAGAAACCTTCGTCCAGATTGAGGCAGTGATGGGCAACGATTGTAATGTGCCTGGGGATTTGACTGTTTCTCCTTTGTGGCATTGACACGCATCACACTCAGCTACAAAAGTAAGAATGTCATTTTTAATGTCTGTCCAAAAGAATGAACGTCGAGTGCGAGCATAAGTCTTCTGAAAGCCTGAATAGCCTGCAGTGGGAGATGAGTGCAACTCTAGCAAAATGTGACTTTTAAGGGTGGATGTTGGTGATATCACTACTTTTTCCTTGTAGCGAAGAATCTCGTCCTGCCAAGAGTAGGCCGCTGTGGAATTTGGATCTGCCTGCAATTTATTAATGAGTTTGGAGAGCAAAGGATGTGAAAAACATTCCTTGCGAGCCTCTTCAATCCACTCTAGAATGGGAAGAGAGATTGCTAGCATGGTGCTTTCCTCCTCAAATTGGTGTGATAAAGCATCCACTACGACATTTTCTCGCCCTTTCTTGTAAATTATCTCATAATCATATCCCAACATTTTGGCTAGCCATTTATTTTGTTGTGGCGAGGAAAGGGATTCCTCCAAAAAATATTTAAGGCTTTGATTATCTGTGCAGATTTGGAAATGCCACCCCAATAAGTATGGTCGCCAGGTATCCACTGCATGTAAGATGGACATCATCTCTTTCTCATAGGTAGATTGTCCCAGATTTGTCCCACTTATTTGTTGGTTAGTGAAGGCCAAGGGTCGACCTTCCTGCATTAAGACAACCTCAATACCCGTACCTGAAGCATCACATTCAATCACAAAAGATTTGGTGAAGTCGAGTAGTGCCAATACGGGAGTGGAACACATGGCCTGTTTGAGAGCTATTTTAAATTATTGTTTGATTTCATGAACTCTTACTTACATCTAACATTTTTGTTGTATTTCCTTTCATTTTTCATAGACCATTATGATCATATTACCTTGCCTCTTTTTACTAATGGTTTTATGGTGAGATATAGCATGATTAGTTTATTGATATAGAATGCAAGTTTTGGAGTTCCATAGATTGTAGGTGTTCTCATGCACTTTACCATGAGCATGTGTCCCCATTTTGGAGCTACATGTTATCCCTTGACATCTAGTGGTAACTAGATGATATTCTTCTCAAGTGACTCTTATCTCAAATAATAGTTCCACGGATGAGATTTATGATTCTCCACTAATTGTTAACCAAAGATTCCTCCCACATTTTCTTAGTTCACTCGCATTTGATGGATATGGTGCATAACATACATGAATTACATTATTTTCTCACCTCATATTGAGTTTTAATGCCTTACGTACTTTTCATTAAGTGTTGATGATTCTTTGAGTTAGATGATGGATCGTTATGCTCTAAATTTGTGCCTTTTGCCTTGTTTTACCTTGGTGATGATCAACATATTCTAGATAAGTGTTGTCACTATTTGTTTGAGTTATACTATTAAGGGGATTTCAAAGGGGTAGCATGCCCATATCACAATCCATACTTAACACTTTCCATATTTCCCATTATTGCTTTCATGGTTGTTATCACTTGGCACAAAAAGGTTCAAGCATCATAATCCCATGGGAAGGAATTATAAGGTGAAGGTCAATTTAACTAAATAAAAAAATAGGGGGGGAGGAAGAGAAAGATGCAAATTAAAACGAAAATAAAATAAAGTAAAAAATAAAAAATCCAAGGCAAAGCTTGAGTAATTGCCCCCTCATAATGAGGCCATTACCCTAAGTCCTATGCGATGAAATGCATCACTTATAAAAGGCATAAATGAAATTATTTGAAGTTTTATCTAATGAAACTCATATGGATAAAAAAGGACTCAATGAAATGAAGTTTGAAAAAAACCCAAATAAAGTGGTCGTAAGAAATAGTGCCAAGGAAAGGGTATATCAAAGCATATGTGCTCCTCCATTTTCAAGCGTGCTCATGTTAATGAATATCTTAAATAACCTCGCTTGATTGCGTAATGCAACTTATGAAGTCACATGCCAAACCATACTGTATATCAGTACACCTACTCCTTAATGGCCTTTCTTGGTAACCACTTCTCTTCTTGGGCATTGACATATATAATATGTACTAATAATGACCCTCCCATACCTAAAGGTGGAAAATAGCATGAATTATATGAGCTATTTTGAAGTTTGAAGATAATGTAAGTAGTGGATTCTACATATGACATGACCCATTTTTTTGTGTTGCATTGGACTTGTGTGCATGCTTCCAAATAAATGACTATGTTGGGTCACTTCACCTCACATTAGAGAAATTTTGAGGTCTAAAATGAGCCTCCTAATGAATATTATAATATAATAGTGGAAATAAAAAAATAAAATTATATTACATCATCAAATTTTAGAGGGAAAAAAGAAAAACTATTTTTTCAACTCATATTTTCAACTTATTTCCATATGTTATTGCTCAAATTTCAAGTGGGGGCGCTCTTTGTATGCAGAATTTAATTCCTCATCCAAGGAGTAACCTTGTTGCGTACTTCCAATACACTTTGCTACACGAACAATGAGAAGTACATGAAAAAATGTTATTGCAGTCACATTTTTCCATGTATTTCTCGTTTTTTGTTTAGCAGGGTCCCTAACTTTCTTATATGTGCATATCTTCTATGCGCATATACGAAAATTGTGCATATATGAAAGATATGTGCATATGCAGAAATTATGCATATACGTAAGATATGTGCGTATCTTCCGTATATCCCTAAATTTCTTATATGTGCATATCTTCCGTATATACACATCGTTTATGTCTCTACATTGTATATGCACAAATTCCATTTCCAGAAATTCCGCATATACGAAAATTGTGCATATACAGAAGATATGCAGATATACAGAAGATATGCACAGTTTCCCTATATGCGCATATCTTACATATATGCACAATTTCTGTATATGCGCAATTTTTGTATATGGAATTTCTGCATATACGATGCAAATATATGAATGAAGATATGTACAAATTCCATATACAGAAATTGCACATATACAGAAAATATGCGCATATCTTCCGTATATCCCTAACTTTCCTATATGTGCATATCTTCTCTATATGCACGTCGTTCATGTATCTGTGTCGTATATGCGCAAATCCCATATACAGAAATTGCGGATATACGGAAATTTTGCATATACAGAAGATATGCGCATATCTTCCTATATGCACAATTTCCGTACATGCGCAATTTCTGTATATGGAATTTGCGCATATACGATGCAGATACATGAACGACGTGCATATACAGAAAATTTACACATATAGGAAAGTTAGGGATATACGGAAGATATGCGCATATCTTCCGTATATGCGCAATTTCCGTATATGTGCATATCTTCCGTATATGCACAATTTCCGTATATACGAAATTTCTGTATATGGAATTTGCGCATATACGATGTAGATACATGAACAAAGATATGTACAAATTCCATATACAAAAATTGCGCATATACAGAAATTGTGCATATACGGAATATATGCGCATATACGAAAATTGCGCATATACGGAAGATATGCGCATATCTTTCGTATATCCGTAACTTCCCTATATGTTCATATATTCTGTATATGCACGTTGTTCATGTGTCTACATCGTATATGCGCAAATTCTATATACAAAAATTGCGCATATACGAAAATTGTGCATATACGAAAGATATGCGCATATCTTCTGTATATGCACAATTTCCGTATATGCGCTATTTCTGTATATGGAATTTGCGCATATACGATGCAGACACATGAACGACGTGCATATACAAGAGATATGCACATATAGGAAATCTACGGATATACGGAAGGTATGCACATATCTTCCGTACATGCGCAATTTTCGTAGATGCGCATATCTTCCGTATATGCACAATTTTCGTATATGCGTAATTTCTGTATATGAAATTTGTGCATATACGATGTATATACATGAACGAAGATATGTAAAAATTCCATATACAAAAATTGCGCATATACGAAAATTGTGCATATACGAAAGACATGCGCATATACGGAAATTGCACATGTACGGAAGATATGCGCATATCTTCCGTATATCCCTAACTTTCCTATATGTGCATATCTTCCGTATATGCACGCCGTTCATGTATCTGCATTGTATATGCACAAATTCTGTATACAAAAATTGCGGATATACAGAAATTGTGCATATACAGAAGAAATGCGCAAATTGTGCATATACGGAAGATATGCGTATATCTTCCGTATATACACAATTTCTGTATATGCGTAATTTCTGTATATAGAATTTGCGCATATACGATGCAAATACATGAACGACATGCATATACGAAAGATATGCAGATATAGGAAAGTTAGGGATATACGGAAGATATGCGCATATCTTCCGTACATGTGCAATTTCCGTATATGCACATATCTTCCGTATATGCACAATTTCCGTATATGTTCAATTTCTGTATATGGAATTTACGCATATACGATGTAGATACATGAACAAAGATATGTGCAAATTCCATATACAGAAATTGTGCATATACGAAAGATATGCGCATATATGGAAATTGCGTATATACGGAAAATATGCGCATATCTTCTGTATATCCCTAACTTTCCTATATGTTCATATATTTCGTATATGCACGTCGTTTATGTATCTGCATCGTATATACGCAAATTCTATATACAGAAATTGTCCATATACGGAAATAGCGCATATACGAAAGATATGCGCATATCTTCCGTATATCCCTAACTTTCCTATATGTGCATATCTTCCGTATATGCACGTCTTTTATGTACCTGTATCGTATATGCGCAAATTTCATATACAGAAATTGCACATATACAGAAATTGTGCATATACGAAAGATATGCGCATATCTTCCATATATGCACAATTTCCGTATATGCGCAATTTTTGTATATGGAATTTGCGCATATACGATGCAGATACATAAACGACATGCATATACAGAAGATATGCACATATAAGAAAGTTAGGGATACGGAAATTATACAAATTCTGCATACAAAAATTGCACATATACGGAAATTGTGCATATACGAAAGATATGCGCATATCTTCTGTATATGCATGTCATTTATGTATATGCATCGTATATGCGCAAATTCCATATACAGAAATTGTGCATATACGGAAATTGTGCATACACGGATGTGAAAATTCCATTTACGGAAATTGTGCATATACGGAAAATATACGAAAATTGTGCATATACGGATGCGCAAATTCCATATACGGAAATTGTGCATATACGGAAGATGTGCGCATATCTTCCGTATATGCACAATTTCTGTATATGTAATTTGCGCATCCGTATATGCACAATTTCCGTATATGCGCAATTTCCGTATATGGTATTTGTGCATATACGATGCAGATACATAAACGACGTGCATATACAGAATATATGCACATACAGGAAAGTTAGGGATATACAGAAGACATGCACATATCTTCGGTATATGCGCAATTTCCGTATATGCGCATATCTTCCGTATATGCACAATTTCCGTATATGCGCAATTTTTGTATATGGAATTTGTGCAGCCTTCATTCATATATCTACATCGTATATGCGCAAATTCCATATACAGAAATTGCGCATATACGGAAATTGTGCATATACGGAAGATATGCACATATACGGAAATTGCGCATATACAGAAGATATGCACATATCTTCCGTATATCCCTAACTTTCCTATATGTGCATATCTTCTGTATATGCACGTCGTCTATGTATCTGCATCATATATGCACAAATTTCATATATAGAAATTGTGCATATACAGAAGATATGCGCTATATGCGCAAATTCCATATACAGAAATTACACATATACGTAAATTGTGCATATACGAAAATTCCATATACAGAAATTGCGCATATACGGAAATTGTGCATATACAAAAGATATGCGCATATCTTCCGTATATGCACAATTTCCGTATATGGAATTTGCGCATATACGATGCAGATACATAAATGACGTGCATATACAAAAGATATGCACATATAGGAAATTTAGGGATATACGGAATGCGCATATCTTCGGTATATGCACAATTTTCGTATATGTGCATATCTTTCGTATATGCACAATTTCCGTATATGCGCAATTTCTGTATATGGAATTTGTACATATCTTCGTTCATGTATCTACATCGTATATGCGCAAATCCCATATACAGAAATTTCGCATATACAGAATTGTGCATATACGGAAGATATGCGCATATCTTTTGTATATCCCTAACTTTCCTATATCTGCATATCTTCCATATATGCACGTCGTTTATGTATCTGCATCGTATATGTGCAAGTTCCATATACAGAAATTGCGCATATATGGAAGGTACACACACAATTTCTATATATGGAATTTACGCATATACGATGCAGATACATAAATGACGTGCATATACGGAAGATAGGAAAGTTAAGGATATACGGAAGATATGCGCATATCTTTTGTATATGCGCAATTTCCGTATATGCGCATATCTTCCGTATATGCACAACTTCCATATATGCGCAATTTCTGTATATGGAATTTCCGCATATACAATGCAGATACATAAACGACGTGCATATATGAAAGATATGCACATATAGGAAAGTTAGGGATATACGGAAGATATGCGCATATCTTCCGTATATGTACATATTTTCCATATATGCACAATTTCCGTATATGCGAAATTTCTGTATATTGAATTTGCGCATATACGATGTAGATACATGAACGGAGATATGTACAAATTCCATATACAAAAATTGCGCATATACGAAAATTGTGAATATACTAAAGATATGCGCATATATGGAAATTGCGCATATATGGAAGATATGCACATATCTTCCCTATATCCCTAACTTTTCTATATGTGCATATCTTCCATATATGCACATCGTTTATATGTATCTGCATCTTATATGCGCAAATTCCATATACAGAAATTGTGCATATACGGAAATTGTGCATATACGAAAGATATGCACGTATCTTCCGTATATGCATAATTTCTGTATATGAAATTTGCACATATACAATGCCGATACATAAATGACGTGCATATATGGAAGATATGGACATATAAGAAAGTTAGGGATATACGGAAGATATGTGCATATCTTCCGTATATGCGCAATTTCCATATATACGCATATCTTCCGTATATGCATAATTTCCATATATGCGCAATTTCTGTATATGGAATTTGCGCATATACGATGCATATACATAAAGGATGTGCATATACGGAAGATATGCAGATATAGGAAAGTTAGGGATGTACGAAAGATATGCGCATATCTTCCGTATATGCGCAATTTCTGTATATGTGCATATCTTCTATATATGCACAATTTCCGTATATATGAAATTTCTGTGTATGGAATTTGTACATATCTTCGTTCATGTATTTACATTGTATATGCGCAAATTCGACATACAAAAATTTCGCATATACGGAAATTGTGCATATACGGGAGATATGCGCATATACGGAAATTGCGCATATACGGAAGATATGCGCATATCTTCCCTATATCTCTAACTTTCCTATATGTGCATATCTTCCGTATATGCACGTCGTTTATGTATCTGCATCGTATATGCGCAAATTCCATATACAGAAATTGCGCATATACGGAAATTGTGCATATATGGAAGATATGCGCACATCTTCCCTACATGCACAATTTCCGTATATGCGCAATTTCTATATATGGAATTTGCGCATATGCGATGCAAATACATAAACGATGTGCATATATGGAAGATATGCACATATAAAACAGTTAGTGATATACGGAAGATATGTGCATATCTTCCGTATATGTGCAATTTCCGTATATGTGCATATCTTCCGTATATGCGCAATTTCTGTATATGGAATTTGCGCATATACGATGTAGATACATGAACAAGATCAATTAATTAATTAATTAATTAATACAAGCTCAGGGTTCCTCTTGTTTACCATTCTCATTCCATCGTTTTAATTGCTGCAAAAACATACACACATGTAGACTTAATATAATTTTTTACTTTAATATTTATAACAAAAATCCACAACATTTTTCAAACGAGTTTAGCTACACATCAACGTGACTTAGCAATGTTAATGATATTCATATCTACAGTGAGAATAACTTTGACTTTACAATAGTTCCCTTTGTTTTTTCCACGGTAAATCGTAACCCTCCTTTGCTCAATCCAACGGGGCAAACTCGTTCTCGTTGTTCCTGTCTTCCTATTTGACTTGACTATGGAGTTTCTGCTTCACTGAAGGCGCAGCTAGAGTTCCAAAGATTGAAACAATCTCGATCCATCACCAAAGCTAGCGCTAAGGCAAGATTGGTCAGCTATATACCTGAAGGCACCATCGCCTAGTCAGTTTGGCCTGGGTTTGAATCCCATTAAAGAACACAAAAATATGAAGAAATTCAGAAGACCTACTTGATTATAATTCAGTGCCTCTTCGTTGGAATCTAATGCAGAAATGGTGCCCACAGGCTTGCTGCGAAATACAATAGTGACCTCTGGAGATTTTCCCAGGCATCAGCCTCCATGGGATGCGAATCAGAAAGCCTGCGTCTAGATACCCTTCATTGCAGCTTGATTCAATGACATTAATTCACTACAGTCCCTGCTCTTTGGGCTCTCTAGCGTGCTTATTAGCGGTAGGCAGTGTTTGTAAGTGACACTTTTCTCATCTAGAGATGGACATTCCAGGTTGATTGCTTCCCTGGTTTCCTTCGGCGAGGTGCAAGCGGGAGCAGAGCTGAATAAATTGGGGGCAGAAAATTCCATACGCCTTTCCATTATTTTCCCTCTTCTTCCCCCACCACCATCAATAGCCACCCACCCACCATTTCATTTGAATTTTGAAAATTTACCGCTCAACTTCTTGAGTTTGAAATCTTGTGGCATTCAATGGATATAGGTGGATAGTCTGCATTAACTACATGACACGCGTAAGTCGAAATGGTATAGCCTTTCGAAAGAGCGCCAGCCGGAAAACGATGGATTATATATGCACATACATACCCATGTGTAATCGTGGGAGGTTGGAGATGGATGCATGGTCGGGTCGCGAGATGTAACATGTAACATGCGATGGATGCATGGTCGGGCTGCGAGATGGAACATGTGATGACGTAAGGAGGGCTATAAGGACGTAGCATTTTGTTTCTATGGAGGTGGAAATAGCGCTCGCCATTAGGCCACATCTTTACCACAATGTATCCCTCCTACTGCTTGTCCAGTTCCTGTTGCTTTCCCCTTAACTGCCTGAATCACTTGTTCTCTAGAGCAAGGAGTGGTTCGACTATGATTTTCATGTTATTGACTAGAAGTGGAAAATGTCTTGTTTGTCCTTCATTGTGCATCTGAATGGAGACCCATGCTAAGCCATTAATAGTCTTGAGTCCCCATACCTTCATTTACTCTCTGAAGATGTTTAACGAAACAATGAAATTCATTTCTGAGGCCATTGTTGTCCTGGGTTTCTTGTTGTAGAGGTTTCCACAGGATTATCCCATATCACTCTCCAACTACTATGTGCCTTCATTCAATAACTCAGCTACTGACCCATATGCTAAAGAATACCATCACCATCCCACTGAGTGGAAGCAAATTAGACATTTTAATGTTTGTTGATTTGGGTCATTGATCCGGGCTGATTCAATCTAGGTCATTGATAGAGGGTTGTTGGTATCACAATCACAACATAGGAGAGGGTCTTTTTACCATATTTCATAGTGCTTTTCGATTGTCCAGACGTGAAACTTCAATTAAGCATGACACACATAAAATATCGCATCCAGAACCAAGACTCGTATATTGCCATCAGAAAGCAAAAACAGGATTTAAAACTAATTTTATGGTGATTTCCCAATATGTCGGATCTGAAATTTCTGAAAACCATAATACATAACCTTTTAGGTCCATCACAATCAATTCAGAAGGGAGTTCAGTGGAGGAGGGAGTTAAGTTTTGTAAGATCACTGATTGCGATATCACAATCGGCAGGGGAAGGATATATTGTGATCGATGGAGAGGACCCTATCACAATCGGTGGGAAGGTGGAAATACTGCGGTTGGAGGTGAGGACCTTATTGCAATCGACACGTGGAGGAGGGACTTAGATATGACAATCAACAGGGAATTTTTGATATTTCCATATCGATGGAGAATTTGTGATATCACAATCGTCGGGGAAGAACTTTATTGCGGGAGGCGGGAAACTTTGCGATATCGCAATCGCAAAAGGAAAATGGAGATGAGAGAATATGTGTTGCAAAGGAAAATGGGCCGATGGCGATAAAGTGTTGCAGGTCCCAACATTTTAAATGGCCTTCTGTATGTTCTATGAATGTTTTAAGTTATGTTAAAGGGGAATGGGGAAACACGACTAGAATTGGAAATATAAAGGGATAAAATGGGGTTTGTGAAAGAAATGGTATTAAGAGAATATAGATATTTCTCCAAAACAATTTAAACTGGACTTGTTCTTCCTCCTTTCAATGGTGACAAAACCCTCATCTTTCACAAGCCATGTCTTCTGATTTCGGGGTCCCTTTGATGATCCAGATTTATACAGGAACGCAATAAAGTACAGAAATAACCATAAATACAGAGATGCAGCGGCAATAATACTTCATTTCATTACTGTAGAATAATAAAATATGCTTACAAACATAAATGGAAATAAACCAGCTAGAGCGATGGTAGTTTATCTCTGAGAAGAGATGTGGTGGCTACAAGCCTCTAAACTGTGTTACAATGAGGCTCGAAGGGTTATTTATTGTTGAGAAAAAATGGAAAATCCTAAACATCCAAAAACTTAACCCTAGGAGATGAAACGCCAAACTATGGGCCCCGTTTCGGGTAAATTGGTACATCAACTTCCTGGGGTCATAACTTTGGCATACGATCCCTATTTGACACGCACAATAGCTCATTAGAAAGATATACCCAAGGAATGCAACTTTGGGAAGAGCAACATTTGTTGATGGACCCATGTTGCTCCCAGATTTCACAAAAAAAGTCGTTTAGGGCCTCAAAACGGCTCCAGAAGTTTAGGACCCGAAAAAATGCTAAAAATAGTAAATTGTGCTACAATTAAGGAAACTGAAAAAATGAAAGAGACAGTTGTGGGGGTCCAAGTGGGATAGGAGGTTGTCCACCAACATCCACCTAGATCATTTTAGGAGTTCCATATACCGTTGGAAATATTATTGCAAGCCCTATCCAATGGAGAGGGTCCAATTTAGCTTTAAGAGCTTCTGTGCGTTGGAAGATGGCTACAAAATTTTCTACCCTTTTGCACTTTGGGTAGCTTGAAATTACTTTTTGCAACGAGTGACAAAACCTATTATGCCAAACGAAAGGCTCAATAGGATGACAATATTGGATATGATCGAGAGGTAAGTGTAGAAATATACCTCATAATTTCACTAATCATGAAATGATTCACCTCTGGCCATGAAAGGAAGAATTCATGGTTATAAAAATTTTGGTCTCTCACCTTATTGATAAAGTGCCTCACCCCTCTCTATCATTTGGTTTTTATAGTCAGCTTCAATTTTTCTATCAGTGTATGTACTCTTAATCTAAGATTTGTTAGTGGCCTAGAGTTAGAGAATCTCTACCCTAGGATGTTATATCTCCTTCCATAGTGTTGTAGCTGTTGCAACAACCCCTCCAAACTTTCCCACCCTTTGAAATTTTGGTGCCACTTTACAATCCCCGTAGTTGTCGCTTGTTCTCGGGACCTTTTCAGGAACCTTGAACCTTCTTCATCTTGCGAATAAAAAAAAACCTTGTAAGCTAAAAAATCACGACCCTCTGACCTAACCAAATTAATTATCAAGTGAAGTCACTAGGTCACAGTGAAAATTTTGTGACTTTTCTTCCCTCATGTGACCTTGCGACTGTGGAACCTCTCTAGGTTACAAGGTTGCATGTTCGCAAGTTTCATATCCATGCATTGTGCAACCGTGTGAGTTCACGACCCTTGTCGTTGCAAGGTCACAAGGTTGAAAAGGTTTGGAGACCAAACAAGTGCGACCTATGAAACCCCACGACTTTGTGAACCCTTAAGGTTGTGGGGTGTCAAGGGTTGCAAACACATTAAATCATACTTGTGTGACCCCTGCAACCCCCACATATGAATCCAAACTTATAAATATTTGGCCTCGCCAGTCATTTGGGCAATTTAGCTTGGTCACACGAAAGACAAAGGCGCTCGATGACTTGGAGGAGGTGTGCAACCATGTCAGGTAGGTGACTCTTCCCCTCCCCTGCTAATCATTTCCTTTTGTCATTTGTCTCCCTCTTCCACCCCGACCTTGCTCATTCCAGACTATGGGTTTTTTGTCCAATTTTGGGTTCATTTTAAACCAAAAACCCTTACCTCCTAATTAATTTGTTCCTTACTAACCCCTATGAGAATTTTCTTTAGCCATCCTCATCCCTAACTTTCTTATATGTGCATATCTTGTGTAAATGCACGTCGTTTATCTATCTACATCGTATATGCGCAAATTCAATATACAGAAATTTTGCATATACGGAAAATATGCGTGATAGTGAAGGTAACCATCTCCTTCAGATAACCTTCCCCGTTGCTTCCACCTCCACTAGTTAGTGATACTCCCCATGGAAGAATTCTTCAAGCATCGTATACAACATATTTTTGCCGCAGCATCGTATATGGAAAGGTAAGATCAATGACTGAGATGAGCAGAGGGGGTAGGAGTGTACTGATTTCTTAATCCTAGCTGAAGTCCCTCACTCCATCACAGTTGTTGATCTCATAGTAATATTTTGGAATCACAGTCAACTACGGGGTTAGGACTGCCATTAACCTGTGCGCGAGTTGAAGTCCACAAACCGTAGGATCTAAGGCCTTCGTCATCCAATGGATATCAGGTTGGAATAAGCGCAGAAGTCAATTGAGAAAGCCGGACCCGAAAAATTATAAACCGCAACATAGAATGCTATCGGTCTAAAGGGTGGTAACGTTGCGCAAGTTCTCGTGCGATGATGCGACAATCGTCGGATTGAGAACCAAATCGACGATCATGATTTTATTGCTAATTGCATTTCGCAGAAGTCAAGGGTTGAAGGGTGTGGAAAGCAGAACTGTAACTCAACTGTGTATCCATTTTCTTCCACAGGGTCTGCCAAAAGTGTCCTGTAAACTTCACATCCCTGTCCGACAGAATAGACCTAGGCAACCCATGTAACCTGACAATCTCTGTGAAAAACAAGCCGGCCACGTGAGTGGCATCACTGGTTTTCCTGCAATGGATGAAATGCGCCATTTTCGAGAATCTGTCCACTACCACCATCACCGAGTCGTAACCTCTCTGTGTCTTACGTAGACCTAAGATGAGGTCCAAGCTGACTAAATCCCACGGTCTGCCTGGAACAAATAACGGTGTGTACAGTCCCATGTTTTGACTGTGACGCTTCGCCAACTGGCACACTTTACATCTGGCCACAAATCGCTACACATCCCTCCACATCTTTGGCCAAAAGTAGAAATGACTGAGCTACTCGAGTGTCTTTTCCATGCCGAAATGTCCGGCCAGACCTCCACTATGCTTCTTCGGAATAATATTCTCTCTCATCGAGTCGTCAGGTATGCATAGTTGTCCTCCCTTAAAAAACAGTTTCTCCTGTAGTTTGTAGTCCAACCATGGACTGTTATCTCTCACCAAGGGATTCTGACATGCCTCGTAGGCCTCCTTAAAATCTGTATCAGTCTGGTATAAGTCTTTGAAGTGCTCAAAACCCAACACTTGCACAATGCTTTCCTATAGAAGTAGAGCTCTCCTACTTAGTGCATCCACCACCTTGTTGGTCTGCCTGCTAATATGCTTCAAGGCGGAATTGAAACTCTGCAAATACTCCACCCATTTGGTGTGTTTGTGGTTCAAATTGTGCTGTTGCATTACATACTGTAGTGCAGAATTATCTGAGAACATCACAAATTCGTTTCCCAACAAATAATGTCTCCAGTGTTTTAATGCCTGTATAACAGCATAGAACTCCTTACCGTATGATGAATATTTCTTTCAACTTTCATTCAGCTTCTCGCTAAAAAAACGCTACAGGCTTATCTTCCTGGCTGAGTACAACTCCAATAGTCGTATCGCTAGCATCACAACGAACCTGAAAAAGCTTCTTGAAATCTGGCAAGCTCAGGATCGGCCTCTGAGTGATCATTCTCTTTAACAACTAGAAACTTCTCTTTGCTGCATCCATCCTTTTAAAAGGCTGACTAACCTTTTTAATGGTGTCTAACATAGGTGCACAAATTTCGCTAAAATTCCTTATGAATTTCCGGTAAAAACTCACTAGTCTATGAAAGCTACGTACCTCGAATAAATTTGTTGGAGATGGCAAATTCACTATCGCCACCACCTTCTCAGGATCCATATTCAGTTCATTTTCTTCTATTATAAAGCCCAAATAAATCAATTCCTTCTGCAGAAAGGTAAATTTCTTCATGTTTATCAGCAGTTTATTCTGTTGTAATTTTTCCAGCACCTTCCATACATGTTGAAGGTGTTCTTCCCTTGTCCTACTGAAAATTAGTATGTCGTCCAGGTATACGATCACAAATTTCTTGGTGTACTCCTTCAGCATCTCATTCATGAACCTCATAAATGTACTGGGTGCATTGCTCAATCCGAATGGCATCACCAACCATTCGTACAGTCCCTCATTCATCTTAAAGGTTGTCTTCCCTTCGTCCCCCTCTCGTATCCGAATTTGATGGTACCCACTCTTCAAGTCTATCTTAGAGAAATATGCTACTCCGCTTAAACAATCCATTATGTCATCCATCCGTGGTAACGGAAACCTGTACCGGATGGTGATTTTGTTGATGGCCCTTGAGTCTGTGCACATCCGCCACTATCCTCCCTTCTTGGGGGTGAGAACTGTTGGGACTGCATAAGGGCTTAAACTTTCTCTTATCAATCCCTTGTCTAACAATTCTTGCACCTGCTTTATAATCTCTTCATTGTCCTTGGGACTCATTCAGTATGCCACTTTGTTCGGAAAAATAGCTCTGGGTATGAAGTCGATATGATGACTTATGCTTCTTTTGGGGGGTAATTTGTCTGGAAAGTCATCCACCAGTATATCTTTAAACTCCTGCAACATCTACTGGATTTCTATAGGTAAATTTGATACCTCCGTATGCAACAACACTGTCCTTGCTTTCTTTACAACTGCGTAACCAATCTCACTGTCCTCAACTTGTTTAAGAAACTGTTTTCCACTAACCAACAATGCCTTTGGTTCACTTGTCCCCGTTGTCCCTTATTCTTTGATGCGCACAAGCGTATGCTTGATTCCATCCTTAACAAACTTATAACAGTTCGTCAATCCATCGTGTACCACTTTCCTGTCGTACTGCCAAGGCCTGCCTAGCAGTATGTGACATACATCCATTGGCATGATGTCACAAATGACTTTATCCTTATATCTACCTATTTGAAACTCCACCTCGCACTATTCATCCACCAGCAACTGATGGCCTTTTTGTAGCCATGAGACTCTGTAAGGGTTGGGATGTTTCAAGCACTTCAACTCCAACTTTTCTACCATCTCTGTAGACACTAAGTTATCAGTAATACCGCTGTCAATAATTAACTTACAACACTTACCTCGTGACTTACAAACTGTTATAAACAAAGCCTTCCGTTGTGTTTGTTCAGTGACCTCCTTGACTGGTTTTAATAATACCTTGTGCAGCACCAAGGCTTCCCCTGTCTCTGGAGCTTTTGCTGCTTCTTGGGGAGGTGCCGCTGCTTCTTCTGGTTGTGCAACATATGCACCCCACTGTCCAGCTTGTTCTGACTTTGGACATTCAAATGATCTGTGTCCCCATTTATGATACCTGTAACATTGTTAACTAGCCCCTCTTCCTCGACCATTTCCCCTGCCTCACTAGGATGACCTACCGCCTCTCGCATTATCACCTCTGTCCGCTAATCCAGAAGCTTTGGATCTGCTACCTTCCTCATTATTACTAGCAATCCGCCCTCTTCCATATGACTGGCCTCTTCCCTAGCCTGCTCCTCGTCCTCTCTGGGCATTTTGCCTTCTAGTATTTTTCTCTTCAGCTTTCATCGCACTCTGATACGCTTCTTCACTGTTCTTTGGAGATAAAATATTGATTTTGGTGGGCACCAATGCTGCGCGTCTTGGGCGTGCCTCTGGTTGTTCTTTGCTATGAGTGTGTTTGCCTTTAATCCTTGGTTTGTTGATTATTGTGGTTCATCCTGTAGTTGCCTGGGTAAGTGACCTCTGCTGTGTTTTCGTTTTCCTTCTGCCGTGGGTTCAACAAGCCACCGTATTTCAACTCATGCACTGGTATTGCTCATTCTGGTTGGCAACTCAATGTTTGCTTGTTTCCAGGTTTAGCTCGATGGCTTTCTTTCATTTTGGGCTTAATACACAGGTAATTCCTCTTTCTCTATTTCAATTTATGGGTCTTTTTCCATAGTCTCTGACCTGGTCTGCTCCTTCGTCTCCACAGTCAGTCGGCGCTATTGGTTGAATGCCGATCTTGGGTCTCACTACAAACTCTCAGGTAAGATGAATGAAACTTTCATTGTTTTGTTTCTCTTTCGAGCTCTGTATTTCACTTCTATTACAATTTGTGCTCTAACACCTGTGTGTCATGACTGTGCAGGTGTTAAGGGTTTTTAGTTGGAGGGTTTGGCCATATACTTCTCGGACTTTTCCGGTATGATCTGAATCTTCTAATTTCTTGTAGTGTTCGTTCTAGTCTTTAACTTACGCCTTCAGGTTGTATGGGTTTGTCACCCACGTTGCTTGTCGAATGACTCACACTATGAGCGATGCTCTAATACTTGGAATTCTGGGCTTCCACTGTGTCTTAACTACAATTTTTTTTTTATAGTTGCAATTTTTTGTCGAAACCCTCACCTAGGGTTTGTCATTTAAGGGTCTACGTGTCTATGTTGTGTATGAATATGTGGTTGAAACCCTCACCTAGGGTTTATCGTTCATGGTTTATCATAGCTTAATTCTTACAGCACTGTTATGTAATTATTATACGTTGGACTTTGCAATTTTTTTGAAAGGAAAATTCTTCAAGGAGATATGATAAGACTTAGTTTGGTATACCTGAATAACGTTCGCTGTTTGTTTTCTCTGAATTCATAGCCGGAGCTGTTGTTATGCTTCTTCAGTTTTCTTGAGATATGATGTATAAATGTGCACGAACCCTGTAGTTATTCTGGCAATGTTATATGGCTGTCAATTTAATTGTATGGTGGAAACTTTCGTCCGGCCTGTGGGTATTTGGCCTGTACCGAATTCTGGTTGTATCACTCCTGGTTTATTTTCACTGTTTGTTTCAAACGAATTACAAACCCTCGTATTGTATTTGCTCTTCAGTCTCGCTATGAGAACCGATTCTTTCTCTCAGGAAACAAAAGGAATTTATTTTCAAGAATCTGTATAGAGTTAGTTGTATGCTCAGATAGTCATCAATTGGAAAACATAATAAAGTACAATAGACATACAGATGGAAAGAACTTAATTTCTCTGTTCTTGCTATTATTTGAGTGCGAGAGGTACTGAACTGAACCCCTTACATTATTTGTCCTGTTACATTTATAGGTTCCTTGTTCTAGTTAATGAAACTATATAGTTGTTTTTCAGCAAAAAACTTTTACAGTTACTTGGTTATTAGTCATTCGTTCTATCTTATGACAAGATTTTCCCTTAAGATACACTTGTCTTTTTCCTTTTAAAATAAAAGGACAATCATTAATCCATGACCTGTTAACAACAGACAAACAAATAACCCTAACTGATCAACTACCCTTAACTAATTTAGAAATTAAGACAAGAATAAAAGTTCTACTTACTATTCTGTTAACTAACATAAAGACAACTAAAAGTAAACTCAACTCTTTGACCTAGCAGAGACTGACACCCAGTCCTGGTGCCTGAGTTGGATGCTCCTGCATCATAGCACTTATGTGCATATGGAGAGGACTTGAATCTTTTGTATGGAGTGATATATTAACAATAGGTGAACCACAAAAGGATTTGAAATTGACCAGAATCCAATACCTTTGCATATTTTGTATTTGCTTACCAGGTGACTATATTGTTATAATGGTTGCTCAAGAATGCCTTGAAAAGATAACAAAGATGCATATTACAAGACAAGAAAATGGGATGGGCATATGATAGTAGAATAAAGACAAAAATATGATTAAGCCACAGATTATGAAAGCATATCAATAGAGATCCATGCGGACACGCCAAATAGAATGGATATCCCTAAAGTCACATAGTCATCTCGAGGAATAAATTCTTGGAAGTTTGTTGAAATTAAATTAAGAATGCATCCAAGCTTTCTAACACCATGATAACATAGAAGTCAGTGTAATGGTATATAGATAATAAAAGAGAACTCCATGTATGCATAGTGATAGGTCAGACTGTCTAGTAATGAATGAGTTGACCAAAAGCCTATGAGATCGTATTAAATCATTTAAAATAGACGGGATGGTAAAACCACGTGAAATCTGCCATGTAAGATATTAGGATAGAGATATCAGATAGAATTTAAATTAACTTATGAGATTGCAAAAATAGGATATGTTGAGGTTCCGAGATGGGAAGAGGTAAAAATGAAATATCGAGAAGAATTTAAATTGATTTGTGATAACAGCTTGATATCTCGAGGTTACGAGATAAGAGGAGGATTCATAAAAGAATTCTTGTAAAGTATTTAAATAAGAGTTAAGAGAAAAAGGAAGCCCAAGATTATTATTAAAATTCCCGAATGTTGGACTTCATTGAAGCGATCAAAAGCAAGTACCCCCGAGGGGATTCCAACAGGGACATTATGAAAAGAAGCCACCAAGCTGGGAGGTCAACGAGCACCATAAGAGCTATAGTAGGGGAAGATCAAAATTATGACTAGTATATGGGTGGAAAATGTTGACTCAGGAATTTACAGAAGTAAATACACTGAGCCAAACTGGTAAGAGAAATTATGTTATAATTCCAATCCCCTGTTCACACCCTTGTTGATAAACCTGAGACTCACAGAGGCCAAATACAATGCATGAGATTTGTTATTGGAATCAGCTATGGTAGGTTGATGATGTCGGGAGGCATGCACACCTTCCCATCTTCCAGAGCAACAGCCTGTCATGTGATATATAAACCTAGAATCCCAATATCCCAATGGCAACGCTAAAATGAGTTTTCTCACCAGCAGAGGCAACAATAACCAGAACCACCGCAATTGCCATCAGCACCGACCTCGTCCGGAAGCTCATGCTGAGCAAAGAAACTAGGCCTTCCCATCTTCCAGACAAACAACCTGTCATGTGATACATAAACCCAGAATCCCAATATCCCAATGGCAACGCTAAAATGAGTTTTCTCCCCAGCAGAGGCAACGATAGCTAGAATCACCGCAATCGCGATTAGCACCAAACTCGTCCGAAAGCTCATGCTGAGCAAAGAAATTGTAACCAACCAAAGCTTCTTTCAATTACAACAAAATATGGCAGCGCGAGTTCTGAGATTCAAAATTCCAATTTGGATCGCCATTATACAATTCAAAATTTGGTGGCAATTAATATCAGATGGTAGATAGCATATGATAGACGACATGCCATGATAAACATGCCGCTCATTTCAATGCGCATCAATACAAACAACGACATGGATGATGGCATCATGCATATCTCCATCACTATGGAATCAAAATCTATTAGCCGAAGAACAAAGGGGATGTCAGAACCCATGTCCCAATACTGTCCTTAGAATCTCTTAAAAGAGCATTAATGTTTCTATAGAGGTGGAAATAGCTCTCGCCTTTCCATACTATGGTGAACATTAATCACAATGTAGTCATGTTTTTCGTTGAAATAGAGTTTGATAATGACATCTTCCAAAGAAATTACCAAAAGTAATATAATTTCATTCAAATAGAGTTTGCTAATGACATCTTCCAAAGAAATTACCAAAATTAATATAGCGCTTATATATAAGGTGAGAAAAACTCCGCCAATTAAATAATTATTTAAAAATTATAGAGTTGTTAAAATAGCGACAAGCTCTTTGTTCCAAGATTAATTAATTGGTGAACGGATTTGGGAGATGTATTCCTCTTTTTAACCCATAGAAAATTGATAATAATAAATAAATTTTATGTGAAATATATATATATATATATATATATAAACTTATATAATTTTAAATTTTTAAATTGAATTATGTATATTTTGTTAAATTAGTAATATAATAAAAGAATGTGTTTATTTAGTTTTGGATAAATATTTTTTTGATGTAAAGTCACTATTCCATTATGGTGATAATCACTTCTTGATGTGAAGTCACTACTCTATTATAGTAATATATTGAATATGATGATGATGTAGTCTTATCCAAATTAAAAATATATTATAAAAATTAAATAATATATTATTAGATTTTCATTAATATTACAAAAAACTTATGAAATTTGTAAATAAGATGTTTACATGTTAGAGAAACTACATTTTGATTATACTATAAATATTTTTTATTAATTAATTATGCTAATAAGCTTGTTTATTTTAGAATAGTTTTTTTATAATTTTAATTTAATTATCAATAATTAATAGGTGTATGGTATAGATTTAATTTCCATGGAATATGCCCAAAAATGATTATTAAGTGGATGATAGAGATTTAACTTCCACAGAATATGCTGAAATATTTATAATAGTAATCACACATCAAAGGTTAAGATTTATCTAAGAGTTAGTTATGATATTTTAATTAATTTGTCTCAAATTAATTAATTAAAAAAATGTCATATTAACACGTCATATTGAGCATGTAGTATTGATAACCCATGGTATTGTTAAGAATATCCATGGTTAAGAATATTGTTATATGTTTTTCAAAATATATGTATATATTGAAGTAATATATTAATTCTTTTAATAATATTAATAATTTTAAATAAAGTTATAATTTAATTGATTTTTTATTTTGGACAATGTGAGATGTCTAATGGAGTAAATGTTTTGACATTTATCAAGTCTACTAACCAAGTAAGAGTCATGGTTTATGTGTATTGTTGTTGTGTAGGATTTTTTCATTATTTCTCCCATTTTGTTTTTATTTATAATAAGTAATTTCAAGTAAAAGCAATGATGATTATTAAGATGGTTTTCGGCAATAATCACATTGTACATGCAGATTCTTAGATTTTCTATATAAAAAAAAAAAGAGAAATCTTGCAAATGAAATGCAGAGAGATGTGATGAAAAAAAACTTCATGTGAGATGGTGTGCAAATGTGAACATTAACAAAAAAAAAAAATACTTCATTTTTAGAGATGAAAAATGTGTACATGTGAATAGAAATATTAATATTGTATAATTTTATTATAATACAAATATTATTGAATTTAGGTTTCTGTGATCCATATCATGTTTTTTTATAAGAGTTTAACGTGGAAAACACCAACAAGTGTGGTTCATCGTCAGGAAAATTTGAAGAACCAGATCATGGGTGCAGTATAAATAGAGAGGGTAGGTTACATTTGACCAGGAAATAGCTGCATTAGATCATGGCTACAATATAAATAGAGAGAAACGACTACATTAGAGTGGGTAACGATACAGGACCAAGAGATATGGAGAGGGACATATAATTAGTTAATTAAATAATTAGATAGTTAATTTTGTTTCTATTTACAATTAAATGTAAATTGCTTGCATTTAGCCAAATTAACCAATAGACTTTTTTAATCATCAAAGACTAGAAAGACATATAATAATATTATTATATTAAATACTAAGAATAAATGAGTAATAACTATATAGCCTAATTAATTAGTTAGTTTTATAATTTAATTTAATTATATTAGAAACGAAGTAATTTCTATTTAGAATATAAATAAAGGTTAATAGAAAAATTATATCTATTTTCAATTAGTTAGTTAATTCAATTTATAATTTTATTTATTTTAATAAAAAATTAACCAGATTAATTGATATAAAACCTTATAATCCTATTATCTAAGTTTGATGAAGAACAGATTTTTATCCATTTATATAAGGATTAAGAAGTAAAAATTAAAACATAAATTATTAAATGAAAAAACTCAAAGGAAAAAAAGAAAAACTAGAAAAACAATCTAGAGTTATATGAAATTTGGCATTTATTAATTCCAAAAATCTTATGAAATAAAAAAGCTTATCAACATTATAAAATTAAAAAATTCAAATATGAAAAACAATGTGTTTTAACAATTTAATTTTATTAAAATTATGATAATTTTGAAATACTTTTATGATAATTTTGAAATACTTTTATTGATGTTAATTTTTTTTCTCAATAATTTCTTATTGACTTGCCTAATGCCTCAAACATATATTATAACAAATAAATATTATTTTCTTAACATATAATAGTTTTAAAGTTTCTCGTCAAAATTCCTTTTAATAAAATTTTTATTATTAAATTTAAAGATTTTAAAATTACAAAATTCAAATAAGGGAAAAAAAAAATGAATTAACCTTTTCATTTCAATGGATGCATTCGATTTGAATTAAACTTTTCTGGACGGATTTAAAGCTTATGACAAACAGACGTCAATGAATTCTAATATATTTCAAGTAAAGAATCCCTGAAAATTTTCCTAAAGTGCTTTCTACTGAATGCTGTGGAAGAGTGTATGTAAATAATGACCGAATGAATATTTTGCAGAGCGTTTTCGACCGAATGCTGTTGAGAAACATTTCTTAAGTTACCAACTTTTAACCCTCGCCTCTATGCTTTAATCCAAAGAAGCAGTGAAAAATGAGAAAAAAAACAAGATTCAATTCAAGCGCAATATATTACTCTTTTTTTTTGAAATAGTGCGCGTTGATCCTCAAGAGAGGGGAAATCCGAGAGATGTGAGAGAGAGGGGAAATTATACTCTGAGATTGATTAGTCAGACGGGGCATTGAAACATTTATCTTCATTGCATGTATTGAGATTGTCTCCTTCGTTTTGATGTTTCAAAGTCATGTGATCTTCAGCCTTAGCATGGGAGGAAGAAGAATATCGGAAGGGGTCTGTGGAGGTATTGTCGGAGATGGCGTCTCACTTCCACTAGATTGACTGCATTTTTGTTGGTTGAAGGGTTGCTTGAGGATGCTGACCATAGAGTCTAGAACTAGAATGGAATGACCTATTATCGCTCTACGTCGGTAAATTTAATTGGGGATTTTGCAGATACATATCAAATGATAGCGCCTTTGAAGTAGCAGAAGCTGAAGCCGCCTTCAATCAACCCCTGAAAGTTCCCTAAAGCAAATGTTAAAATATCCATTAAATTGTTTTAAAAGCTTCTCAGAATTTGATTAACCTGTATACAGTATAGGGTCCAATGAACCAGGTAAGTAAAGGAAGATCATAGACCTGTCCATTCGCTTTTTCAAAAATCTTTGTACACGTGCCTTCCTCGACTTTGAAAGCTCTGCAAAAATCAAGAAACCTCATGGCGTTTTCCTCAGGCCTCTAAAATGTATTTCCTTCATAGTTGCTAATGACGCCTCGTCTTCACAGCCGCCTCTTCCGATCTTATCTTCATTCCCACTCTCGCCATCTGTATGGTGTCTACTGCCATGGTGCTGGGAGATCCGTCTCCCTTCAAACAAACAAAAGTGGAACTTAACCCAATCGATTAGGGCAACAAAATATGGCAGCGCGGGTTTTGAAATTCAAAATTCCAATATGGAGCGCCATTATACAATTCAAATTTTGGTGAAACCACTGGCTTAGAGATGAAACTTGAATATTGAGTGCGTTTACAAGTTCAAACTTGAATATTGAGCGCGTTTTCAAATTCATATAACACGACATTAATGGTTACAATTTGATACGTATTCCACCTGATACAACATTTTGTATTTATCAGCAATCGAGCTCATGTATTTTATTTCGTATGATAACATTCCATGGCAATTAATATCATATGGTATGGGAAATGGTTAGCATAGGATACACGACATGCCATGATACACATGGCGCTCGTTTCAATGGGCATCAATGCAAACAACGAGATGGATGATCGCATTATGCATATGTCCATCACTATTAACCATAAAGTGTTGCCTGAAAATTAAATAGATGTCAGAGTGTCCGTGCCCTGTGGTCCATAGGGGTGTATTAATGGAACTATGAAGATGGAAGTAACGCTCGCTTAGGAAATATGGCTTGCCGATGCCGATAGAGAGATTAATCAATTCAATATGCAAACTGTGTAAAGTTCATTACTCGAATAATAGGCGGTAGGACAGATGTTACCATATAAAACCAACATAGTACTGTAATAACAAACATATGGCCTGATAGTGACCCGCTTGGGTTGTAATTCAAAACTAATGCTCTTTTCCAATAGTTGTTTTATTATGAATTATCACACTAGGGGAGAGATTCCTAATGTTGTGTAGGGACCAGTAATTGATATAGTACTGGTCCCACCAAACCACCAGTAATTGAGACTTTTTAAACCAAAATTTAAACAGAAATAAATAACATTATGTATAAATAAGTATTAATTTATGACCAAAAATCACCCATACATTGACTGGGCCCACAACTGTCCATAAATAGTATTTTACTACTTAACACTGTAAAAAATATTGACCCAAGTAGAAAACAGCTAAAGCCATAAAGGCATCCAAACTGGTCGATTCTAGAAGTACAAAACAACAGTCACTTCAACCCCCACTCATCAGAATTGCAACTTTGCATCCCAAATAAATATGCCTACCTGCACATAACAAAAGGGAATGTATGTCAGCATAACTGCTGTGTTGTTCAACAACTAAACACCCTATGTTCAATAAATGACACCCAAACCAACAACATTTAAACCCAATTTGTTCAATAAATAAACCCAATTTGTTCAATAAATGA